>JAVGVS010001083.1:0-36684 GCA_032718565.1 Distichodus sexfasciatus
TAATAATAATTTATTTTAGGTTTTGAAAAGCATGAGCCATTTGCTTATTACTCAAAGTAGAAGCAAATTGAATGTTAACATCTTTAATGTTACATTTGCTTCACACAGCCCCATTACACGCTGTTTAAAATTTAATTCCGGCTGGCCGAGTCCGGCCGGTCTCACCATCAAACACACACACACACACTTTTGGCCTCATTGACTTCACGCTTTAATCCCCAACGCTCACATGCTCTCTAAGATCTCCGGGCTGAGGCTTCATGGCCTATGACTGCTTGGGCCTTCTCAGAGGGATCACGTCGGCTTCTCAGCACCTCACCACCCAGCCTGCGGCTCGATAATCCACCACAGCTCCTTAAACTCGCCCCATCAGCGCTGTCAGAGCAGTCTGAGAGCACTAAGCCTATTGTGTTGATTACCAGTGTTTCACGGCAGGTCTGATGTGAGAGATAACCAAAATGCCAAGGGAGAGCGGGGGAAAAAAGGCTTCTTACCGGCAACTACAAAAATCGAGAAAAAGTTGTTTGCAATTTTCACAGACTGGATTGGTGGGCACACAGTCCCTTACACAACACAAGTCCCTCAGCGAGCCTTTTCCACCAGTTTTCCTTCCTTGGGGCCAATTTTTGGGAGCTCTTGACAACATCCCAACAAGAGGTGCTGCAGTTTTGCAGATGCTGTGACCTAGTTGTTTAATAATGATCAAAATCTGGCCCTTGTCAGCGTCAGTGAAATCCTTATGCCTGCCTCTTCTTATGCTTCATATTTTGCTTCGTGGTGCTGTGTGCTGTGCTCTGTTGTGGTGCGAGGAATCACCCCCTTATTTAATAAATGCACCATTTAGAAGTAAAAACTAAGACTAACATGACTCATTGTACTAGAGAATCATATACAGACTAAGCTGCGGACAACAGCTGTAAAACACACTCAAGCGGTCCAATGTTGAACATCTGAAGATCAGAGGAACCTCCTCATTAAGACTTATTTCTCTGTCAACATCCACCTTTCATCAGCGCCTCTTCAAAACGTTCGGCACTCCCAAACAAATGTGGGATTAAAGTTAAACATTTGTTTAAACGGAGACCATTGATCTCTGCTACGCAGACGCTTTTCCCTCAGCAAAAAAAAAAAAAAAACACACTGAGCTGGGATCAGAGAATGAGAAAGACAGGGAAGTAAAGAACAAGGGAATACCAGAGAAAATGAGAGTGAGAAAAGCAGCCACATCAGAGGACACTGTGGGGAACAATGAGAACCCACCACATCCCACATGGCATTTAGACTGCGCTAAAGGGAGAGGGAACGTGAAGATGGGGCAACGTGCTGGAGATCTCATCACCGCTGCCTCCCCCAGATCTCCCGGACTCCTCGCCGCACAACGACCCTGACTTTAACAACTGCACAACGTCTAAACTATTACCTTCCTTACACGCTTCCTCCGTTCCGGAAAGCAAACCCGCGAGGGAGTCTCGTTAAGTCTGGCCTCGTCCAACATCTTTCCGTGTAATTGGACTGTGATCTTAACAAGTTATACACAGGTTAGTTGTGTTGCGTAAGTGTAGAATTGTGAATTAAGCCAGAGGGACATAAAACTCATCACCTAAAAATTGCTGTATCATTTACAGGGCTCGACCGATTATCAGATTCCGATATGTATGCATTTTATGGTTATTGGTATTGGCTGATATAAACAATGTGAACAAAATACACCACCATGTGTTCTAGAGGAATGTCCTGCAATTAATAGTGATTTGTTAGATGTCACAGGTTCAGCTGGTCAACACTAAAGGCCGAATGCACTGTAAAAAGTTTGGTATTCTGACACACAAGCTGGGAGCTCCCAGCCCTGAAAATAATCCATATCGGTCAACTCTTATTCAGTGTATAGCTCCTAAAACTAGTTTAAATGATAAAACAGTTTATAGGTTTTTGAAACTGATCACTTTGGGACACTTTTTACTACACATGTGAACTTTCACTGGTCTCACGATTCGATTCGATTCCGATTATTAGGTCAACGATTTGATTCGAAACGATAGGGGAGTATTTTTTGCATGTCACCGACCACCTGAAATGCTGCCGCAGACCACTAGGACCACCACCTGAAAACCTCAGATATAATCAATTATGCTCTGCCACTGCATTGATGCAGAATCGTCCACGTCTGCATCGCAATGCATCGATCATGTGATTAATTTAACACCTCTAATCCAGAGCATACCAAAATAATGGCAGTTGATAGCTTTCATAACTATCAACTGATTATTTTGGCAGCTCGCAATAAAGTTAACCTTTATTAATATGCAGTAAGTTAGATAATCTGACAAATATGTGCTCTTAGAAGCAGCTGGGGTTCGCTAGGTGGGTAGAGAAAACCATATAGGTCAGACCCTAATTAATTTCTTGCATTTAAGATAACAGCCTTTGATATTACACGGTCTTCAAACAGATTTGCCTAAAACTGGCCCTTTAACACAACTGCCACCTTTTTATGTTGGAGACAAGATTATAAGAAATCCACCAATTAATTTATTGTTTTCATTGGCAGGCGAGACGTGTTGCCGTACAGCTCAACAATGGCTTTCCGAGAGTTTCAGCTCTTGAACCTTTAGCCTCTCTCTTCTACATCTTGCCCCTCTCTTGTTTCTAATGACTCGTCCAGTGTCCTGCCAGGCGTCCAGGCTCTGCAAGTTCCTGCCGCGACCGCGTCGCTCCCGTGGTCGAGATGGAAGGGCCAACCGGACCCTCGCCTATCAGGCTGGTGTTTACTGCTGTACTTTCTCATGGTGAGGATTTATTTTGGAAAACGTGTGGTTAAGCACGAGGCCCCATCCACACAGTCACACACAGTGATCCCTGTTGGAGTGAGGTTTCGGTTTTCCTTGTTTTTAACCGCCACATTTGGACACCATTTTCGGGGCCTTGGCTGCAATTTTTGTGTGTTTCATTTTGGGGAAGTCATCAAGGGATACGGCTGGGCAAAACCTTAAATCAATGTAATCTTGTCCATGACGTTATTTCAATATTTTATAAATTGTGTTAAAACGTCGTCTGTTAATCATAACCGTGGTGAAATGTTAAATTAATCGTGATGCTGATTTGAGGATGTATCGTCCAGCACCTATTAAGACGAATGCTGCATTAATTCAAACGCATTAGGCCAAGATAAAAAATTCTCCTCCTTGTGCCGGACGAGCCACCGTTCTTTGTCTTGTTTTAATGCCATGTCTCCTAGACTCCAGCGGGAAACATAACTCAAGTGTTGCCCGTGGAAGCCGCCCCCAAGGAAACTGCCGACGCGCCACACCGCGCCGCTCCGCCAACCTCTGGAAATTGCCGGAAAAGTCCTTGAAACGCCAGTTCTGACTCATTTTCCTTTCTCCCATTATTCTAAACTTGTTTGATATTCCATTCGAAGTAAGACGGGGTAGGGTGGGGGGGAGGCGTGCAAAGTTAACGCTGACGACATCAAAAGAGGAAACATCAAAACTCCGGCCTACACGCATCGTCACGCTCACCAGGCTTCTCGTGGAAATCCTATGGAAAACTCTCACGCTCCTTTAATGCATGTTTCATAAACATACATTCTTTATATTAAAAAGATTGATTTAGTTATATCATTGGGAGCCTATAAAACTGGCTGATGGCTATAATATTTATTCTCTTCTCATGTCTTGAGAAAAAAATCCTTTTTGGAACGTTCAAGAAACCCATGAACACGCATGTTCCATCACAGATCAGTGTACGCTCCTTAAACAACACATAAAAACCCTAAAAACCAACCACATGGAGCCACGTGAAACAAGGCAGAGATCTGCGCTCTGGCATTTCACAAAAAACTACTTCACAAAAATAATGAATTACTTTATGCAAATAGAAAGCAGACAAACTCTGGGTTGTGTCTGAGCAGTTTCTAAGCATTTACATTTACAGCATTTAGCAGACGCTTATTCAACTGGGCAGATCATACGCACGTTCAATAAAACTCATATTGCACACACTCTCATTCTACCTCTACCTTAAAGTTTTCTATTTATGTCTATGTTTATATATATTTTGTGCCTTTTTCTGTGTTTTTATACCTCATGTGCCTTATTTGTTCTTATTGTAGAAACTGGAGCCATGTCGTCTCGTCTCTCTATGTACATGTACAGTTTACTTATATGCAGCGTGATGTGCAGAAGTGCTTTGTAGTCCACGGCAGTTCTTCAATATGTGACCCTCCACGGCAAAACCAGACACTTGTCCCAACGGAGGTTTCCGAGAAAAACAAGCGTTTATGTTGCATGGGGTAAAAATTTGGATTTTTTGTTTTTAGTGTTTTGAAACAGTGGAAGGTCTATACTGTACTGTTGTGAAGAAATTCCGCTGCAAAACTTACCCTTTCCATCCTAAAAACGTGACTTTCTTGAGGTGAGGAATTCAATTCCAGCAGAATGTTAAAAGTTTCTGTTTTGGCCGCTCTACTCAATATTTATGGTAAATCCACTGGTTGACTAGCGTGAAGATATTTCTCCGGAATCCATCTCCGTCTCCCGAGTTCAGTTAACCTAACGCAGGTAGGCTATCCGGTGGCTGTGAATGCAGCGTGAGGGCCGTAAATACAAACGTAGCCGCGACCGCACCAAGCATCTGTGAGTGCTACGGCGATAGTCAACTTCAAAGGCAGATTTCTCCGTTTCTCACTTGGCGTGACAGGAGAAACCCGACTCCTTTGAATGTTGATATCTCAGTCATATGTCGTCCCATTCATTCCATATAGGTATCGTTTTGAAGCTTGATTTATGCCCTTTCATAAAAACATCATAACTCCATTTTGAAAATTTGCGACAAGCGACTGGTTTTGCCGTGCAGAGTCATATATGTTAAGATTATGGCACGTCCACTGTTGTAGAAACAGCATTATCTATTTTTCTCGAATAGAAATAACTGCCTTGAAACGTATAGCCAAAAATAGGAATTCTGGGAACTTTTGCCATATCTTTGGCCAAAGTTGCCTGATTTTTTTGACTCCACATGATACATGCCATCTTTAAACAAAAGTGAAAGATTATTTGTCATTGTGAACACAGCACACCACAGCACACAGCGCACCACAACAAAATGTGACTTCTGCATTTGATCCATCCGTGAAGGAGCATTGGGCAGCTGACGGCCAATGTCCGTGGAGCAGTGCTTGGGGACGGTACCTCAGTGGTACCTTCACTGGTCCTGGGATTTAAACCAATGATCTTCTGATCACGGGGCGAAGGCCCTAACTGTTAATCTACCAACTGCCCCTGAATTCCATGAATTTATGCAATTACAAGTCACAAAGAGTGTTGAGATGCCCTCTTTTCACACAAACACTGGCACAAAGTTGACAAAGCCACTAGTCGTTTTGCTTCAGATAATTTTGAAAGCTACAAAATTAAGTTACAAATGGTGCAGTTGGTAGCGTAACTATTAGGTAGTTAACGCTGTGATCAGAGAGTTCGAGTCGCCGGTTCAAATCCCGGACCGATAAAGATATCACTGAGGTACTCATGAGCAAGGTACTGTCCCCAAGCACTGCTGCCCACTGCTCCACGCAGAGGTCACAACTGGTTGTGGTGCACTGTGTGCTGTGCTGTGTTCACAATGACAAATAATCACTTACTGAAATTATTATATCAAATAATCAAAATCAAATTTAATTCTGAAAGCAATAGTGAACGATATTTTAGAATTGGTCAACATCATCTAAAGCATGGTCAAATGTAAAGAGTTCCCTTTTATGACTCAAAATGGACTTAATTTTAAACACAGTCCAGTCTCATCAAGCACTCGCTGTCTTTTTAACTACAGAAGAAAACGGTTTTGGAGTTTTTGGATTTAGCATCTCCCCGCAGGAACATGAGAGTGGGACTAACAGCTGGGGCGGGAACGGGATAAACGGGCCAAGTTAAGTGCGGGAATGAGGACGCGATGGACACTATCCTGTCAGAGATGAAGCGAGGAGAGAAGTGGAGCTCATCTTCAGCTTTGAGCCCTGGTTTAAACTCCGACCCCACGTCCAAATCGGGCCTGACGGCAGCAGGAAGCCTTCATCCTTTTAACAAACGCCGCTCCGCTCTTCTACTCATCTTATCTTCTGCAAGGAAGCAAATACTTCACTAAAGTACGACTACTGATAAAGCTGAGAAGTCGAGAGGACGGAAGGAGCGAGGGAGAGAGAGAGAGAGAGGAAGAGAGCAAAGACTGACTGTCAGAGAAGAGCCTGAGAAAACAGACAGGACATTAAGTGGTGTGGGAAAAAGAGAATGGGGAGAGGTGCTTGGTTTCCACTGAAGTGTGTGTGTATGTGAGTGTGTGTGTGTGGGGGGGTGTGTGTGTGTGTGAGGCTCAGCAGTGAAAGAGAGAAAGAGTGAGTGAAGTGGCACTCAGAGAGCTGCTCAGATTCCCTACAGCTCACCGTCTTTACACACCAACTGTCCTCGCTTCTGTATTCTGCTCTGAAGACACACACAAACACACACACACTCACCGCGGCTCACAACACGCCAGTAAACACCGAGCCGACAGCGAAAACCTAGCACCCACTAATTCCAGCAAACGATACCACAGGCGAATTAAAATTTGTGTGAGAACACACTGCTGAGAGACACGTTCCAACAACATCTACGTGAACAGAAACGAGTCTCCAGTCCATGAGGTTCTGATGATAAGGATTTTATCAGGGACGGGCGATACGGCCTAAAAACAACACTGCAATATTTTTAAGCTATAGCTCGATACACGGGTTGAAATTGTTTTTTACAATATCACTGTATAAACGCCACATTTATTGGTTGCTGTTATTCATCAGCTAAAATATGAGTTTTATCTGTAATTAAAGGGGCGATTTAAGTGAACTGTAGCAGCTACGTCATTTATCTGTTTTTACTTTTGTTTTTGTGAGCAGAATGACTAAACTAGCGCCGTTTTCCTTTGGAACCGAGCTGTCCGTTTCCATCTCCCATTAATGTCTCTGAAATCACGTGGGCATTTACTTCTCTCTCGGCATGCTCGCTTCTCTCCGCTTCTGGTACGCAACGTGAATGCACTAGGGGAGGTTTCTGGATGGGCGGATCTCCGAAAGGCCGGAGAAGTCAAACTCGAACGTACATGCTGTCTGTTTAACATTAACGTGAAGACTTGTACTCAATGTTCACCATTAAGGGTCTGTGTCCACCAAGCACGTTTTTTTGCGCTGAGAGCGGTCAAAACTTCACTTCCAGAGACGCTTTCTCAGCGCTTCTCTCAGCGCTCGTCGTCGCTAGGTTATGAAAATTATCATCGGGCACTTCCCGCGTTCGTTCCTATTTCATGTAAACATTGCAAGGTGTTCCTTGGGGATCGGTAGTTTATTATATTTACTTGGAGAGAAATGGCGTCTTGGCGTTAGCGGCAGCGTTTGAACTGGACACGTGTCTTCGAGACGTAGAGATTGGGTGCGTGAGATAAACTGTGCAAGAAAACAGCTGGTAGAGTAGCACCGATTAGGGTTTTGAACAGATAATTGTAGTTTTTTTGCCACTCCAGCTGCTCCAGATACGCCGTCATTTGTAGTGAGTCTGTTCCCTTCCTCGATTTTGATTGACTAGCAAGAAAGAAGTGACATTGACGAGCTCAGGGTTGTTCTAAAAGTTGAACGGATTTTGTCTTGAGTGTTGCGTCTCCTTTTTTCCACTGAAGGCTTAGAGCTCTGAACGCTGAAGCTCATAGGATTTGCATTAAAAACAGACGCTGCCAGCAGAAAGACTGCATATGGTGGACACAGGCCCATAGTCAATAACTACATCACACATGGAAGAAGCCGAGATATATCGAGTATATTGAATATGTCGCCCACCCGTAATTGATAATATAACCTCCTCCCTCAAGACTTGACGTTGAGTTAATTTTACCCTCTTATTCTTGCATCAGTACTGTTTAAATCACAGTAAAAAAGAGAGCATCCAGCAGGCAGCTCTTCAGCGTCTGAAGCATTATCAGAAGACCAAGCGGAGTGAAAGCTAAAGGAGGCTAAAACACTGAAACATTTTTGGGAGAAGTTCCCACTCTTACTTCATCTCGAGAACCTCCTCCAGGTGTTTCCTGCGCTCGGCTCTCAGCGTGGTCAGGTGAGCCTCCTTCTCGGCCAGCGACTGCTGCGTGGACGACAGCTTGGCCTTCATGGACTCCAGCTCCTGCTTCACTTTCTCCATGGCTGAGAGCAGCTCTTCCATCTGTCCACACAAACAACACACGCGGAGGGGTCAGGCTCAAAGTCATGCGGACGTTGCCGAGACGATATCGAGGAGATCATGGAATGAGAATAAACAGCATCACGGCCTGATCATACTAATCATCATATTAATAAAAACCCTGGAGAGTAGATGCATGCAGGAGAAGATAAAGAGGTTCTGTCAGCCTGAAGAAGAGAAGAGGACAAAAAGGGGGAGAGGAGGAGAGAGCAGCTCTACAACCAACAGAAGGGTAACGACACGACACGACACACAAGTGGGGACAAGTACAGAGAGACACCATCACAAATAAGAGCTGTGGAGAATTTGCGTGCAGATGCACACGAGCACAAACGCACATCCCTGTAAAAATATAATCTGAATCATATAGACTTTAACATGCATACCACGTCTTCACTACTTTTTTCATTTATTTCATGCACCGCATACACTACCGGTCAAAAGTTTTAGAACACCCCAATTTTTCCAGTTATTTACTGCAATTCAAGTCGTTCAAGTCCAATGAATAGCTTGAAATGGTGCAAAGGTAAGTGGTGAACTGCCAGAGGTTTAAAAAAAGGTAAGGTTACCAAGACTGAAAAATAATGTACATTTCAGGATTATACAAAAAGGAACACAAAATGCGTTAACAGTTTAAAGCTGTTCCGCAGCATTGGCGGTTGAGGAGGTTTTGCTGGATCCAGGGTCGGTGACTTGTACAGAGTGAGAGGCACCATGAACCATAAAGCCCACCGCAGCATTCTGAAGCGCCATGCACTACCCTCTGGTATGCGCCTAGTTGGTCAGGGGTTCATCCTACAGCAAGATAATGACCCAAAACATAAGTCCAAGCTATGCCAGAACTACCTCAGGAGAAAAGAACAAGGTGGTCAGCTTGAAAACATGGAGTGGCCAGCACAGTCTCCAGACTTAAACCCCATCCAGCTGGTTTGGGATGAAGTGGACAGAAGAGTGAAAGCAAAGCAAGCTACAAGTGCCACGCATTTATGGGAACTTCTGCAACAGATATGAGAAGAACTTTCTGAAGAACATTTGATTTCTATTTTATAAAGAATGCCACGAGGGTGTCCAGCTGTTATATCTACTGAAGGTGGCTACTTTGATGAGTCAAGAGTTTAGAATACATTTTGGTCTATAAATTGATTCCATGATTTCTTTTAGAACTCCAATTATTTGTACTACGCTTTCATTTCAGAGTGCAACGAGACATTAAACTGAATAATTTTCAATAAAAAACTGGAAAAATTGGGGTGTTCTAAAACTTTTGACCGGTATATATAGTGTATATAAATATAAACTCTAAACTAGATGTAGAAAAAGAAATTTAGTTACACACTGTATTTGCTGATACGTGTAAGTATTTCAGCAACAGTCAAATATAGAATTGTCTTTTTGCACTGAATGTGTATAAGATCTGCAGCAGTTCAGAATAAAATGTCTAAAAAAATCATTAAATAATTTACAAAATTTAAAGTGGGAATTCTGGACAAAGAGACTGGAATTTTGAATCAGAAGTGCTACCATAGTTTTCTGTGCGGTGATAAGCCGTTCCATCAGGTAACACACTCACTGATCAGCCGTCCTTTATGCACATGAACAACGATCTGGAGATCTCAAGATATGAGGTTTTCTTACTAATGAAGAGACTCAGATGGTGAGCATGCACTAGATTTGTTTACTAGCAAAGAATACTAAGTGTGTCTTTATGTGTGTGTGTAAAATGGCTAAAATGTGACTCTCCACGGCAAAACCAGTCGCTTGTCGCAAATTTTCAAAATTGAGTTAGGTTTTCATGAAAGGGCATAAATCAAGCTTCAAAACGATACCTGAATGGGACGACATATGACTGAGATATCAACATTCAAAGGAGTCGGGTTTCTCCTGTCACGCCAAGTGAGAAACGGAGAAATCTGCCTTTGAAGTTGATTATCGCCGTAGCACTCACAGACGCTTGGTGCGGTCGCGGCTACGTTTGCATTTACGGTAGCCTACGCTGCATTCACAGCCACACGGATAGCCTACCTGCGTTAGGTTAACTGAACTCGGGAGACGGAGATGGATTTTCCGAGAGTCATCTTCACGCTTAGCCAACCAGTGGATTTAGCGTGAAATATTGAAGCAGAGCGTCAAAATAGAAACTTTGAACATTCTGCTGGAATTGAATTCCTCACCTCAAGAAAGTCACGTTTTTAGGATGGAAAGGGTAAGTTTTGCAGCGGAATTTCTTCACAACAGTACAGTATAGACCTTCCACTGTTTCAAAACACTAAAATCAAAAAATCCAAAATTTTACCCCACGCAACATAAACGCTCGTTTTTTTCTAGGAAACCTCCACTGCGACAAGCAACTGAAGTTTTGCCGTGGAGGTCACATATTATCAGGAGATAACACACACAAGGTCCATAGTGGGGTGTGTGTATGTGGAAATGTTGAGGTTAAATGCAACCTTATACCCATTTCTAACCCATTTTTTTCCAACCAGAACTTCTGGCGCCAGGATCATGCTTGTGTTTCTGTCCTGTCAGTTTTGTCTTGTCTTAGTCTATACTGTACAAAGTATAGTAGTTCTCTGTTATTTATGTTTTTTTTTTGTTTTATTTGTTTGTTTGTATTTCGTTGTTTGTTTGTTTTTTTGCCTCTTTTTTTCTTTTTCTTGCTCTTCCTTTTTTTCTCCCTCTCTCTTTTTCATGTCCTCTCTTATGTGGGATGTTCTATTGGAGCAGATCAAATTGCATTTTCAATTGTTAAGGCCGCTATATTCTGCCCAAATGAAACTTGTAATTAAAAATAAAGTTATTCAAGAGGGGGGGTGGTGGTGGGCTTAAATTAAAAAAAAAAAAATTAAAAATGCAACCTTATAGTTACTACTCAGCGGTAAGGTTTGCAATCAATTAAATTTAGCTCAGTTTTAATTCTCTTATTTCTGGAAAGATCACTTGCTCTCTCACTTTTCCGCCAGGTCATTCATTTCCACCGAAACGATCAACGCCGAAAGATGATGCTGTATGATGGATAAAGCAACGGCTAAAAAAAAATTTTACATTCCACGAAGGCGATTCAGCTGTTCGGCTACTCTCGCCTTTGTGTAAAAATCCTCAACTCGAGGACGACGCAGACTGCCTGAACAGCTGCTGTTTTTTCATCTGGCCGCCTTTACTCACGCTGACATTTCTCCTCATCATCTGGATCTGATCAGGCTCCAGAAATAGAAACTTTATCGCCTTTCACTAAATCCTATTTGTCTCAAAAGGTTTTGCAGAAGCAAAAGGTCTACAAAGCGGAGGATGGGATGAGTTCTAAAGGACGGAGGTCAGATCGCCTTTCTTCTGCCCACCTGAAGGCCAAATCACAGGGCAGATCTGTCTCCCATCATGCTTTGCTGAATAAAAGCACAGGCTTTTTCTAACTTACTGGAGTGAGCATAGAGTTCTGCACGAGTTCTAGCTTACACCAAAAATAACTCTTATGTCCGTGCAGCTCCCCTGCGGCAGGAGGAGTCGTGACAGCTGGCAAAGCGCTGCGAGCAGCAGGTCCGGCTCGTCTATAACTCATCGGCCTAATGCGCTGCAGTCTGGCTTATAATCAACGAAACATCCAGAGCTCCAAAATCACACAGACTAAAAATTTACAGCCGCCTTGTCTTGAGCCCTCTCTACCCTTATTCCTTTCTTCATCTGTCATCATGCCATCATATACGGCCAGCATATAAAGGCAGAAGGGATGAAAACGATAAGGAAAAGAGAGACAGAGACAAGCATCATGTGAGTGAAGACATGAGCGGGGAGAGAAAGAGAGAGAGAGAGAGAGAGAGAGAGGCACAGAGGCAGGAATTAAAGATTTAGCATCGAGCAATTTTTCTGTAACTTAATCTGTTGTGGGCGACACGGCGTCGCAGTGGTTATCGCTGCCGCCTCACAGCAAGAAGGTCCCGGGTTCGATCCCAGGGTCGGCCGGGGTCTTTCGGTGTGAAGTTTGCACCCTCCCATGTTATGTGGCTTCTCCGGTGCCCAAGCCCCCACCGGCCCAAAAAACGGCAATATAGGTTAATTAATTCACACTAGCGCAAGGTGTGAGCGTGATTGTGTGTGTGTGCCTCATGCTATGTTGGCTTGCCATCAGGGTTGGTCTCACATGCCTGTGAGTTTCTTGGGATAGGCCCTGCCCCCGCTGGAGACCATAGGATTAGGCGTTCAGATAATGAAATAACCAATTAAAGTCGTTTATTTACTAATTTCTTACATTACGGTACAACCACGTGAGTGGCAAAAGAATCCTGAATCATGTCTGATATTTATAGTTTAATACTCTAATTACAACACAGTATGTCATCAGAAAGTGTTTATTATTTATAGTAATAATGTATTTTCTGCCTACGGCAAATATTTGCCTTCAGAATCACTACTACAAACTTTTCAAGGCCAGTGTTCCTCTTCTTCCAATTAATATGAAGATAAAATGTTTGTGCAGATTTGTGGTAAAATACCAGAAATATATGATGCCACAAGTTTGTTGTTGTCAGGCTACTACACTGCAAAAAAAAATCAGTGTCAGAAAATAAGAAAAGAAAAGGATAATAAGAAAAAAGGTACCAGAATCAAGCAAAATTATCTTCCAAAATAGTGAGAAAATTTATCTTGTAAAGATCTCCTAAAACAAGAAAAAAATCAAATTTTCCATGTTTTTAGCTTTAATATTCTTAAAATAAGCAAAGTTGTCATGAATTTCTTAACTCAGAGTGGAGCATGAGAACCTTTCCGTTCTCTTAATTAAATTTCTTATTTCATTTTAAGAAGTTCTTATGATCAGTACATTTTTCTTAATAAGACAATTGTAGCCAATGTTTCTTAAAATTAGATTATTTATCTTACACATACAAGTCAGTTATTCTTAAAATAAAAAAAAAACAAGATCTATTTTTTCTTTTTAAGATTTTCTGGCTTGTTAAGATTTCATTTTTTGCAGTGTAATGACAAATGTTCTCTAAGGATAAATAATAAATTGTCATTAGTGGTAATGTATTTACCAGTATTTTGTGAGCAATCAGCCAGCAATGACAACCCTAGTGAACCTTGGTCTGCCTCGCAAAGACAGACAGGTTATGAATCTGGAAACCATTTCTGGCAGCAGCTTGTTTTTTATGGTTATGGTTGTGAGAGTGGGATTTGGCAGACGACTGTAAGCAACCTACAATACAACACTGCATTATTATGGTCACCCTAGCTCTAAGGGCCTGTGTCCACCACACACGTTCACCACTCACTTCTTCAGTGCTTTCTCTGCGCTTCTCTCAGCGCTTGTTGTTGACAAGTTGTAAAGAGTGTCATCGGGAACTTCCACGTTTGTTCCTATTTCATGCAAACATCGTAACGTGTTCCTGTGAGATCGGCGCAGTGGAGAGAAATCACATCTTGGCATTAGCGGCAGCGTTTGACTAGATACTCACATGTCTTGGAGACGTAGAGATTGGCTGCATGAGATAAACCGCGCAAGAAAACAGCCAGGAGAGTAGCGCCGATATATATGTTCCGCCCTTCTCGGGTTTTGATTGGACTAGCAGAGAAGTGACATTCTGACGCCTGAGCGCCAAGCAAGCAAAAAAATCCTTTCACCATCTTTTTTTTTCCACTGAAGACTCATCAGCACTCTGAAGCTCAGAGGATTTTTACTAAAAATAGACGCTGCCAGCGGAAAAACTGTGTTTGATGGACACAGGGCCTAAGAGGTTAAAACTTCACTTTAATATTTTTAATATCCAATTGAGTTTAAAATACAAACTATAAACAATAAACATTCTGATAGACCGAGTAACAAAAGAACAAAAACCACAGAATCAATTGTTTGCCATAAGTTTTCCACAATTTGTCAGAAGTTCACCGCCAGTAGTTTGCCACCAACCCAATCTGCATATGAAAAAATATCACCTTGCTGCAAATTCGCCGCAATATCACCAAAGGTTAACCGTGACTGACTGCCTGAAGCCTAAAATTTTTGTAAGAGCATTTTTTCAGTCTAATTTTGTCATAGAGAATGGTCCAGTGGTTCAGAACGTAAACAAAATAAAGACAAACAGTAGTTTTTGAGGTGGTGTGGTGAAGTGATCACCATGTGATATGATCTGGACTGTCCTTCAGAAGGTCAGCGATGAATAAAGACTGATGTGACAACGCTAATGTTACAGCCTTTTTAGGTGTTATGAAAGGTGAAACAGTAAAATATGTCAGGGAGATACAGCTACATTTCCAGCAACATCCATGAGACCAGTAGGCAGCCGTGAGGAAAGGAAATGATGCAGTCAGTGTGAAGTTCTCACACAGGCACTGTAAAAGCCGATCCATGGCAATAAACTGCTCCGGGAGAAAAACTCGCTATTCCGAGGACGCAGAAGACGGACAGAGGGCCCGAGAGCGGCGTTCCTTCCTTCTGTCTTCTAACGCGACGCAGAACCCAGGTCAGGGTCTTTGTTAGGAATAAAGCTGTAGAAACGCTCTTCCTAGCCGGCTAGATAAAGAGAGGGCTTATATTTATGAGAGCAGGATGAAAGAACGCAAACGTGATCTGAATGCCACCTGGGAGGGCCGCCCCCTTGCCTCACTTCGGCCTCGGCCGGGGCCTCTCTGGATGGGTGAGAGGGGTCCCCCGTTCTTTACGGCTTTCCCCAGAAGCATGGGGAAACGTTTAAATTCCTATGGAACGGCTGTGGGATACAGGAACCCTGCGGTGAGGCGGGAGACCAACGCTACAAGGCTAATCAAACGGAATGACGCCTCGCAAAGAAGAAGGAGAAGAAGGGTGTTAGGAGGGCGCAAATGGTGGGGAGTGGCTGTAGTTTTTGGGGGGCTTACAAAAGCACAGAGGGGGGTTCTTAAACAAACTACATTAAATCGTCTATATATCTCACACCTAATTCCTCTACAACATGAGTGAGGACAATATTCCCCTTCATATATACATACATATAATTTCATATTTTTTATTGTTTAATTATTTATCTTTTTATAAGATTTTATTGTCTCTATCCTTATACCTACATAAGAAATTGAATATATTTGTACTAGCAATAAATCTAAAAATTGTATTTTGCCATCTTTGAATATCTCTACATAACTAAATTCAACATTTTTCTACATCTAGAGTTTATATCTTAAAGTCTATTTATTTATTTGGTTATTCTCTATACCTCTTGTTTTTTTTGCAGAGTGTAACCTGAAGTCATGTCGCCCTATATACTTGAATATAATTGAGAAGACTAAATATATAAACATGTTTTGATTTCTTTTTTTTTTTGGTTTATATTGTATAAATTTTTTATTTTTAAAATTGAGGTCATGCATATTTTTGTGTTTGGAACAATGTGTTTAAACAAGTCTCATTAGTTAAATATCATTTCAAAGTTTTCAAATTAAATTTTTACAGTATTTTTACCTTTTTAACTGCCCAAAAATGTCACATGACGCAACCAAATAATTGTAAATATATATATGTGTGTGTATATATATATATATATATATATACACACACACACATATATATATATATATACACACACATATATATATTTACAATTATTTGGTTGCGTCATGTGACATTTTATATATATATATATATATATATATTCCTCCTGTTTATTCTTAGTGAATTTTTGGCAAGTACGCTTTAGTGTCTACATCGCCCAACACATTATTTTTACTGCATTCTTGTGGTATTTAGTATTTTTAGTAATTTTACATTACAAGGCAGAAAAATCATTATAAAAATATCCAAATGAATGCATTCAGTATAAGAGTTATTCACATCACAGCCCCCTTTTGTAGATATTAATATTTGAGAGGATTTCTTTGTGTAACAATAATGAACCTACAACATGCACTTACTCAGCTTAAAATAAATGTAAATGAACTGAATCAGGATTTTGTTATTGTTGCTGATTCAGCGCTACACACACACACTCACACACACACAATAATGAGACCAGCAGCAGAAGAAGGCTAGTTAATGAATCCACGACAAGCCGGGGCAGATACGGTGTCGCCGTGCCTGCGGGGCAGAAAGCGGTAACCCAAGCCATCTCGGGGTGACCGAATCCGAGCCGTGACGAATGGATGTGATCTCAGATCTGCAGTGCGTCACTTTTACTGTAAAAGTGCTCAACTCCAAAGAACTCCAAAGGAACTGCCTGGAACTCGATTCACACACGCCAGTGATAAGTCACTCATTAAGCCTCCCCCAAGCCTTATACGGGTCGCGTCTGTTATTCACGGGTCAAGATGTTTGACGGTCGGCCAGATGCGCAATCAGAAACACACATGTAACACGCCGAGGAGGAAAACCATTGGACAAGATGCGCAGACCGCCGCCAGATCAAAGACTGCATTCCAGTTTCTTTTCCACATAGTTCCCTCTCCTGTGTATGGACAGGTAGATGAAAACAGAAAATGTACTCCAAAAATATATTTATATGAATATGAAGCATGTGAGCTCAGAGTTATTGAGGCTTTGCTGCTCACCCCCATCCGTCCGACAATCTACTCAAACAGCTGACGGTATCGGCACTGAGCCATCTATGGTGTATATGCTAAAGTTAAGTATTTCCTTGAGCGTATTCGGACATTTTTTAAAGCATTATTTTTTGCTTTCTGTTTTAAAAAAGTCTCAGAGACTATCGGATTTGTATCATTTCAGCAGATAAAAAATTTACAATATCGGTATTAGTATCAGACATAAAAGTGTATCGTACATGTCTTTTACATTAATACACATATATATATGTATATGGGGCTTCAGGATTGCTAATTTGCCCATAAATACGCGAGAAAATTATTGAAATGTTTAAAAACAATGTTCCTCAAAGAAAGATAGGAAGAGATTTGGATATTTCACCTTCAACAGTACATAACATAATTAAAAGATTCAAGAAATCTGGTGAATGTCAGTGCTGCGAAGGACAAGGGCTGCCGCGAAGCTGAACAACCGTGATCTCCCGATCCTCAGGCGGCACTGCATCAAGAAATCGCTATTCATCGGTCTGGTGCACCATCACACAGTGGAAACGTGTACTGTGGTCAGACGAATCAGTATTTCAGGTATTTTTTGGGAGAAATGGACGCCGTGTGCTCCGGACCAAAGAAGAAAAGGATCATCCAGACTGTTACCAGCAACAAGTCCGAAAGCCAGGGTCTGTCATGGTATGTGGGGTTGTGCCAGTGCCCCCTGGCAAAGGTAACTTGCATCGCCTGTGATGGCACCACACGCGCGAAAGGTACATAGAGATTTTGAGCACAACATACGCCTTCAAGAAGACATCTTTCCAGGGACTCCCATGCATATTTCAACAAGACAATGCAAAACCACATTCTGCACACATCACAAAGTCCTGTCTGCGGAGGAAGAGGGTACGGGTACTTGACTGGCCTGCCTGCAGTCCCGACCTGTCTCCAATAGAGAATGTGTAAAATGCCACAACGAAGACCCCGTACTGTTGCCCACCTTTTAAGACTTGTTTGCAGGAAGAATGGGACAAATTGTACCTGAAACACTTCATCACTTGGTGTCTTTCAGTCCCAAACGTCTTAAGTGTTGTATATAGCAGTATATGTATATATATGTATGTATATATATATATATATATATATATATATATATATATATATATATATATATAGATAGATACACACACACACACACACACATATATACACTGTATATATATAAAATTCAAATCACCTTTTTGGAGCTAAATTTATGATATCGAAATCGTATCGAAATGGGTCGATAATCGGACCGCCATCGATTTGATGCTTAGAATTGGTTCAAAAACAGCCGGTATTCTCTGATGATGCATTTATTATACGAGGTAGGCTGAATGGGTATGTCCAAAGTCCGAGGTGTGAGATTTATACCGCCCGCAGCTACTGTTCAAAATGTGCATGATTTGCGAGAATTCTGACCATGTGGAACGTTCAAAACCCGGATGCTCAATTGCTCGGCACATGCTCAAAGTACTTTGCCTTCCTCGACTCTGCTTTCACGCCGACTTGAAGCCAGGTAAAAATGTGTTCCACATCAAAAATATACTTTTACGCCGCCGATTCTGCTGCCTTTGACGACATTGCGATATGATGAAACATTGGATATCGACATCGCCTATAATTCTACATTTGCGCATTCCTAATTTTTTCTTATCTAGTTTACTTTTTAACAAATATAGATTCTTATATTCATTATTTGTCGGAATTGTATAGAAAACAAATCAATATGATGGGAAAAACAAAATGTACACACATTGGCAGGACTGGTCACAGCAAAGGTGGAGCAAATAGACAAAGGCAAAAAATATAAAGGACACAGGTGAGAAGTGTGTATATTTGCCTCCTTAACTATGAGCAAAATGAGGGGAAAAAGGCAGAAAAGAGAGAGGAGGTAAAATGTTGAGCTGCATTCAATACTCTCGAAGGAGCCTTGTCAGCAAGAAAAAGGACAAAAGCAGGAAAGGAAGGTTAACCCCTGTTCAAAAAAAAGCCATGAAAATGGTGTTCCAAATGGCTGAAAATGCTGATGAGGGGCAACACATGGAAGTGAAGGCAAGAATCAAACACACACAAAGAAGCTGCTGATCCTTCCAATATGTATGAAAATGAAGTGGAGAGAGAGCAGGCTTTAACAAAACAGCTGACACGGAACGAATCAATAGCTCCTGCCACTTTCCTCTGTCTGTCCTGCCTAAAACGACCCGAAATTAGGGTAAATAATGTAATACACGGTAATTAAGGGCCAGATTTGCTGACATGCCATGTACACCACTAAACCCAGAAACTTTCAAAGTATAAAATTAGCACTTAATCATTTGACCAATTTTGAAGGAGCATTATTTGTCATTAGTAGCACACCAATTTATTAAAAGCACATTGTGCACCACAACCCAAATATAATTTCTGCATTTGACCCGTCCGTGAAAGAGCAGTGGGCAGCTGACAAGGGCAGCAGTATCCAGGGAGCAGTGCTTGGGGATGGTACCTTGCTCAAGAGTACCTCAGTGGTACCTTTTAACGGGTCTGATTCGAACCAATGACCTTCTTGATTTCATGAACCGTTACACTACCAACTACCCCAATCAACGCCCCTGGAGTCACAGATGTTCGCCAAGACTTCGTTAATTTAACACGCAAGGACTGTGCGCTACTCCACACCGCCATGCTGAAGTGACTCAGATTTTTTGCCTTAATGCATTGGCTACAGATCTCGATCTTTTCAGGGCTGTGTGGACGCCAAGAAATCTGATCTTTTTTCAAATTGGATTGTGGCCCATTGATATGTACTAAATCCGATACGTATCCGATTCAGGCCATGCGACCTGAATGTGAACGCTCAGATCGGAATTCAGGTAGCTTTTTGCTTATACGCGATGTTAGTGTTATGGGTCGGGTTTTTTTTTTAACACTCCGGCCTAAACTGACCAATAGGAGACCCAAACCGCCTCACTAACCCGCAAAAAAATATGGATAATGACCCAAAAATCCTGGTTGCAGGAACGCGAAAGCATCGCTTCTTAAGCAGCATCGAGATAAATTAAACCCCTGCTATAAACACGCTTTGCATCGATAATGAAATGCTTTTGTAATTTTTTTTTTTTTGACCCACCCACCAAGACCCACGAGCATTTTAAAAAATGTCTGCCCTAAAATCCGCTCAAGACCACAAGATCACTAACGCATGCGCTTGACGCTATCAGCCTGCACCGCAGCGCGAAGGTAAAAATGGAGGAGAGCTGCGATAACAGAAAATGCTAGCCGCCTGACTTTTTTTTCTCCTTTTTCGACCTGCTCATGTACAGCTGATTCCCGTTTGTCGCCCCTCTCAGAACAAAGTGCGGCACATGCGTGAGCTACTAACGCCCATTTTTAACGCCAAGGAGTCCACAGGATATGACGTTTTTGTTGTTGGTGACACAGTTGACCTGTGTAAAAACATATCAATGTGTGCAAGCGTGACGTTTTGGAGGACCAATGCGTTCACATTACAGCCAGATACGGTCACCTTGTAGTTATGAATGTGAACCGTCAAGATAGACAAATCCGATCTGAGCAAAAAATCGGAATTGAACGATGTGGCTGGCAGTGTGAACGTAGCCTAAATATTTTTTAGGTAGAAAAAACATTTTTTGTAGGAAAAACATGTTTTTGGGGTTTTGGTTTCAATTAGAAAAATATGAACTTACAATAACATGGATTACCTTGGTTAATACATAACCACACATTTTGTGCTATTGTGCCTCGGCTCTCATATGGAACGCCCTCATGGCAAAAATGTACTTCTCTCCCAGAAATGAGTCAAAAATGACCAAAATTTTTTCATTTTCCATTTTACTCAGAAAATATTTTTCCATTCAATAATGTACTTTTATTCTATGTCCAGATGGATTCCAAATGGTTAAAGAAGTGTTTCCACCTGCACTAAGCTTATTGTTCTTCATAAACTAAACCACAGAATGTCTCTGCAGAATAACAACTCTGAATATCAATATCAATGTGCTGATGTTCACAGTCTTGTGCAGACATCACAAATTTCCGCTTTTGCTGCGGAAGCCTGTGTAGAACTACTTTTTTGTTTTTGCAGGAATCGAATTGATAAGGAATTGGGTTGATGGGCAGAATCGACAATGGCACTGATATCGATCAAATCTTGTCAGTGCCCACCTCTAGTTCCCATCCCTAGTTATTACACAAGCAGAGCTGGATCGGGACTCAACATCACTGGGAAACGAGCGCTCTTACAGTTTTCCTTTCATTACTGACACGTTCCACCTGAGCAGCTGCGAGAGCGCGAGTTGCGCACAGCTGGGAGATGAGATCACGGTGGGCACGGTGGAAGGAGTACGGGACGGCGGAGGAGGAGGAGGAGGAGGTCGTAGCTGTGTGATGACACACCAGGGGGCCTTTTTTTTTTCGACGAGTTCCCGACATTTTCTTTGTCCAGACCATGCCTCGGGAGCTCCTAATCGGCTCCGCCGAGAGACATCCAGCGGGAGAAACGCAACACTAATAATAAAAATAAGAAGCGCTTAAAGCTTGGGCGTGTCCTTTTCTTCTACGCTCTCCTCCCTCCTTTCTCCCTCTTCTCCCCGGCGGAAACGTGCTGCCAAAATAGCAAACTCTCCACCGAAGGCGGTTTTCCAAAGCCAAGCTTAAAAAGCCGATCTTTCGGTCGTGTTCATTTTTAGAGATTACGGAGGCCAAAACGCTCACGTTCCCTCCAGCTTTATGACTGCAATGATCAGGGCTGGACGATGTGACCTCAAATCAATATCATGATTAATTAAACATTTTACACTGATGATGATTAATAAATTGGTTTTTGGTTCACAAGGTTTGTACTGTAAATATTTTATCAAAGCTGGAGTATTTGTTCATGAACAAGGGCAGATTTTATCTGTTTAAAATAAGGAAATATTTAGTGGCAGATTATACAAGGCAGAGGCACATGACAACACATGCAGTAGTATGTTTTGAAAGGGACAGTCCATGAACACACACTGAGGAAAATCTGTAACAGAATTAAACAAAAAGTACTTATTAAAAAAAAATTTTTTAATTGTCAAAATAATCATCATGGGCAAGAATATGTCAATTAGAGGATCCAGAACTGTGGGGTAGTTGGTGGTTAGAGTGTTTGCCCCGTGATCAGAATGTCGCCAGTCCGAATCCAAGGGCTGGTAAAGTTACCACTGAGGTACTCATGAGCAAGGTACCGTCCCCAAGCACTGCTCCCTGTGCGCTGTCTTAATTAGCTGCCCACTGCTCCTTTAGGGATGGGTCAAATGCAGAGGTGACATTTGGTTGTGGTGCACTGTGTGCTGTGCTGTGGTTTGTTCACGATGACAAATAATCACTCCCTTGACTTCTTTGAAAGAATCCACGCTTCTGATGAACTCTAATATCCTCTCTCAGTTGAGAAAAATGGCTGCTATGTTTCATACATTTATTTGTATTTCTCTGTTGCGTGGTGTGGCTTTGTGGCCACTTCTCTACCCTCGTAAGAGCAGACTGTGTTGCCATCGCAGTGCCCCCTGCAGTATGGGGTGAGAACTGCAGGTCTGCAGAACTACTCAGGAAATGGGATGTGTAATAAAATGTGAAGTCAAAAGTTTGGACACACCTTCTCATTCAATGTTTTTTTTTCCTTATTTTCATTACTATTTACATTGTAGATTCTCACTAAAGGCATCAAAACTATGAATGAACTGTGTAAGGGCTATTTGACCAAGAAGGAGAGTGATGGAGAGCTGCGCCACATGGTCTGGCCTCCACAGTCCCCTGACCAAACCCAATCGAGATGGTTTGGGATGAGATGGACCGCAGAGTGAAGGCAAAAGGGCCAACAAGTGCTCAGCATCTCTGGGAACTCCTTCAAGACTGTTGAAAAACCATTTCAGGTGACTACCTCATGAAGCTGATCGAGAGAATGCCAAGAGTGTGCAAAGCAGTGATCAAAGCAAAGGGTGGTTATTTTCAACAATCTAAGATATAAAACATGTTTTGGGTTATTTCACACTTTTTGTTTACTACACAATTCCATATGTGTTCATTCATAGTGCCTTCAGTGAGAATATACAATGTAAAAAGTCATGATAATAAAGAAGAAAACATTGAACGGGAAGGTGTGTCCAAACTTTTGACTGGTAGTGTATGTGAGAAGGAATGGATCTTCAATGATAAACTCTGATCACCGATTAGGTCTCATATTATCTTGTTCTAAAATAAGTCATGAGATGACAGTAACACCTTCTATTATGCATGGCTTTTGGGTTAATGTTACTGTGAAGTGACTAATTTTCTCTTGGACAGGTAAGATTTAGCCAAGGTTGTCTAACTTGTATCACCAGTAAACGTAGGGATGAATATTTCAAATATTTTAACAGCTGAATAACGTTATTCATGTTGGATCTCAGATTGTAGCCCATGTGCAGGAGGGTCATCCAACCGACTGAACTGTTTGAGAAACAAAAACGGTGACTTGTGATGGCTAACATCAGCATCACGTTACGCTTAGACAGGGAGGTAACGGTGCAAACATTAGCATGCTAATTATGGCAACACCAAACGCAACATTAGACACTAGATTAGCCATATTTGAGGATCCAACAACCTATCTGGCAACCTCGAGTCTGGGGAGGCGGGGGAGGGGAGACAATGTGCTACAGTGTTTTGAATTTGACTGCGGTACCAGTTTTGGCCACAATCTTACATACAGCTTAACCGTTTCATCCCACTGGATGTCACCTAATTTGGGGCAGTTGGTAGCATAATGTGGCTCCGTGATTTGAAGGTTCAAGTCCCGGACTGGTAAAAGTACCAGTGAGGTACTCATGAGAAAGGTACCGGCCCCAAGCACTGCTCCACTTTCAGGCGCTACCAAAAAAGCTGCCCACTGCTCTATCACGGATGGGTCAAATGCAGAGGTCACCTTTGGTTGTGGTGTACTGTGTGCTGTGCAGTGTTCACAGGGACAAATAATCACTTTTCGAAACTCTCTATGTGCACAAAACCTTTCTGACTGGTAGTGTGTGTACGACTACTGGAGCAATCATGTTAGAAAGAGAACAAACCTTTAAACAATTTGTTCTCCATGTCATAAGGAATATAATAAAAAGAACAGACTGTTCCTAGAGGAGACCGGTGTCTAACCTAAAAGCAACGTACAAGAGGTTTCCTCTCTGCCCCGACGATCAACACGCAAAAACCTTCAGGGAACAGTCCATAAACTGGGCTGTGACAGTTGGTTAAGCTTCCTAATCACAAAGTTTGGCTTGGAACCAAACCAAAAACGCCGCACCGCTTACTGGCCCCTTCCCCATTTCGATGCGGGCAAAGAAAGAAATGAGCAAAACGCTTTACGGTGCTGGAGGGCTTGTGGGGGGAGGGAAATAAGGAACGAAAGTAAAACAGACTTTTTTGGGGAGGGAGGGGGGGGATTTTTTGGTGAGAGAAAAAATATTAATCATATCATACCTTGAACCACTTAAAGCCGGCGTGGTCGGAGTCGTGCACGGGCTCATGACAGAGCTTCGCACGGGCGGTTGTAAGGCAACAGAGGAGAAAGAGAAGAAAAGGAATTATGGAGGCAGCCAAAAAGGCTTGAAGAAAAAAAGGAAAAAAAAATAAAGAAAAGTCAAGTGGCCCCAGCAGGAGGAACAGAAGCAAACGAACAGAACGAAGCCGAAGAACGGCCCCTCGGAAACAAATCACGCAAACGAAAATTGGAAGCAGAAGAACGGGGAAGGAGGGAGAAGAAAAAGAGGAAAAAAAGACGGCTGGAGTGTGGTAAAGTTGCCGTGGCAACGCGGACAACATAAAGGGGGGCTTGCAGGGGGCAAAAACGGGCACAGAGGGAAAGGAGAGAGTGAAAGAGCATGAATGAATGAGTGAGTGATGGAAAGACATGCAGATGGAATGAAAGAGAGAGATAATATCAATGGGAGAGTGAGTGAGGGACGGAGGGAGGGAGGGAGTGATAGAAAGAAAGAGCAATAGAGGGAGAAATTGTACAAATGCGTGAATGAGTGAGCTGTAGGAAGACAGAGATGGTACAAATGAGTGAGGGGTGAATGAGTGAGTCACAGAATAATCGGATTGGAGATGAATGTTCGATTAATCGTGATATTGATTTGTGGCGATATCGCCCAGCCCTAAGTGAGTCGTAGCGAGACAGAGCTCGTAGAGGCCAGTGAGTCAGAGGAGGAAGCAGAGGAGGAAGAAGGGGCTGAGTCTTTTTTTTCCTTTGCGTCTTGCGTCCCGAGAGAGGAGGTTATGAAGTATGTCATTTGAGTGCTGAATCATGTCTGGAGGAGAGCAGACGCGTGTTTTCATGTGGTCTTGGGCAAACGTTTTGACTGGCCTCTGTTGGAGCGGCCGGTCGCCTCGCCTCGCTCTGGGACGGCCGTAAATCCAGCGTCGGAGCTGAGTGATCGGTGTCACTGCACAGCGAGGGCCCCGTGTCGGAGGGGATGAAAACACTCCCTTCTGCCCCCGAGTGGCCTCGTTGTGCCCTTAATTACACCCGCTCGTTACAGCGGCTGGCTCCACGGGATTTGGCACACGGGGGCGAAAGCTTATGAGAGCATCGGCTAAAATAAGACGGGGCCCGGTCCCTGCTGCGTTCGGTCTTTTCGGAATTTTTATGTGACAGTTTCTGACGCGTCTCGGCCTTCGATGCTTGGAGGGAACAGGACGACGATAATGGATGGAAACGTGAGGGGAAATGACGTTGAGACAAGGGAGAGAAAGACTAGAGTGAGGGAGAGATGCGTCATGAGCATGCTTACATCATTCACGGTTCATTGGCTTTAAGAAGATCGACACAAGTGAATTTATGAATCAGATGTGTGTGTGTGTGTGTGTGTGTGTGAATACCATGTTTTTATGCGTTGTGAGGACCTTTTTGGTGCTTTTTGTCTGATAAAACCACTTTTATTCGTTTTTTATGGCTATGTGGGGACATTTGAAAGGTCCCCATGAGGAAAAATGACTTTATACAAAATGTGTTTTATTAAAGATGAGTATTTGGTTACTGAGGTTAAGTTTAGGGAGTGTCTATGGAATTTCACCACAAAGATAGTTGTAAGTGTGTGTGTGTGTGTGTGTGTGTGTAAAGTCCTGCACGAACGTTTCACGTAGTTGCAACAGAGGTTATGAAAGCCACCAGAGCGTCTCAGCTGCTGTCAGGATGAGGGAAAACAGTTGCACTCTTCTGCATAAGGTTTGAGAGTGAAAGACTGACAGCAATTTGTAGAGAAACTGAACTCAATCCAACCCGTGCACTGCACAATCTGAACAAGAGGAGAACAGCAATTAGGAGAAATTCAAAGCAGAGCTGGGAGAGAGCAAGACAGCGAGAGAGAGAGAGAGAGAGAGAGAGAGAGAGAGAGAGTGTGAGAGTGAGCAAAAAGGAGAGCAAAAGAACAAGAAAGACAAACTCAGAAAGAGAGAGAGAAGAGTGAAAGAATAGGTGAATGAGTGAAAGTAAGAGAGGCATAGTGTACGAGTGAGCGAGTCATTAAGCGAGTGGGAGAGTGAATAAGTTACAGAAAAAGAGGTGGCAAGTGAGAGCTGAGTAATGGAGAGAGTGAGAGATAGTGTAAATGAGTGAATGAGTGAGCGAGAAAGGGAGTGAGTGAGTGAATGAGTGAGCAATGAAAGAGCGACAGTGTAAATGAGTGAATGAGTGAGTGACTGAGTAAGACTGAGTAAGTGAGTGAGTGAGAGAGTGAGTGATAGAGGGAACGTTAAAATTGAGTGAGTGACAGAAAGAGGAAAAGATGGACTGAGATGAACGGGGGACTGATTGAATGCTTGGTGAGATTGAGAGAGCAACAGTATAAATGAGTGAACAAGAAAGAAGAAATAGTATGAGTGAATGAGTGAGTGAGATAAAGAGATGAATGAGTGATTGAGTGACAGTGAGATCATTAAAATGGGAGAGTGACTGAATGAGTGAGTAATGGAGTAAAGCAGCAACTGTAGGAAAGAGTGAATGAGTGATAGAAAGCAAAAGAGCAATAGAATGAGAGACATCGAAAGACAGATGATATAAATTAGCGAGTTACTGAAAAACAGGTATAAATGAATGAGTGAGTAAAAGACAGAGAGAGAGCATGAATGACTGATGAGTGAGTGACAAGACGGTACGAATGAGCGAGTGAGTGAGTGAGGGAAAGAGAGAGTGTGTGCTGTGTGGAGTCAGTCATACCTACTCTCATTATTTATCATTTAATGCACCCTGCTGTGCTGTGTTCACAAAGACAGATAATCACTTACTTAGAAATTCACTTATAGTTCATTAAACATGTTGAAATTTTAATACTGGACTTACGGCGAGATCTGACACAGACTCTAGTCTCTCACGACTGAAATCAAACGTTCAAACTACATGACACTGTGACACCATCTGCTCATTGAAACTCCCTAGTTGTGCAGTTTAAACTCGCCAGTGCCCAAACTGGAACCTGTCCAGACCAGTCGGTGAATGTAAACCCACTGTACACTCTGATCAGACTTTTAAAGTCATGCAGTATAAACCCAGTCCTAACATGACCCTAACCTCCAATTCGAATTTATATCTTAATAATAAAACATCATCAGTTAGGTGGTGTATCGTGTTTCCACGTGGCTTTTGCGTGCGATCAAACCCCCTCGTCACTGCACCGCTGTCGCTGACGGGACCTTTGCTGGGTCTAGCGCAGGTGGGGCGCAGTAATGAGACTGCAGACTGGACTCGAAACTCGGCGAGGGACCGCGCAAGCGGAACGGTGCTCCAGTGGGTGGCACTCGACCCGCCCCAGCCCCTCCAAACACACACACACTTTCTCCCCCAAAGCGCCAAGCAAGCGGAGCCAAGCGGGCTTAGCTGGCGGCGCTGGCTCCCACCAAAACCCGGCACTAATTAACCTCGGGGGGATTGGAGCGGAGGTCGAACCGGCCAAAAGTCAAGAGAAAAAGGGGCGACTCAAGACCATGACATGTTCATGAGCTTTAGACCCTCTGCAGGCTGACGCTCAGCCAGCCACGCGAAAATAGAGAGAGATGGAGGGTGAGAGAGAGAGAGAGAGGGAGAGAGGGAAGGAAACAGGCAAGTCTCTATATGGGAAAGGACAAACCATTAAGTACGGGCTTCGGCCCAGAGGAGGCATGCTTGGCTTGAGGGTGATGAACAGATGAGGAAGGAAAGAGAAAGCGAGCAGAGTTCCAGGTAAGAAAGGGCCGAGGCTGTGTTTTTAAAGCCGTCTGGCCGAGGGAAGTCTGAGCTGTGTTTGAGTTTGATGTTATCTCTAGTGCTGAGGGTTCGAGCTGCACACACAGCTGCATTGTGGTTTAATCCCACTTTAATGCCGTACAAACACAAACCTGGCCCGTGCTGTACACAAATGAGACGCTCCCGGTGTGTGTTGGGAGCGTGTGTGTGTGTGTTGGTGAGTGTGCGTTAAATATAGCTGGCCTGAGTCAGAACAAGGCTCTTATTTCTCTGTACCGGCTGCGCAGGAGTTATTTACTTTCCAAATGAAGACTGACTGCAGAGACAAACACACACCGGGCGCATGGCACATCAGTGTTCTCCGCCGGCCTCGTGTTGGCAGGGTGACGTGGGGCTGGCACGCCACTGTGCGCTTGGCACGGCTCTGAGTGCTGCTGCGGTGATGTGCTCTGACAGGGCAACGCGCTACACTCGTAGCTCTAGAGGTACAAGGTTGGCCAGCGAGTCGACAAAAATAATCAGAAAAAGTGCACCTTTATCATCGATGATTTGCACTTTTATTTGTTACCTCATCACCGTGAACGTTCTCATCTTTTCGCACAGAGCAAAAACTGATGAGAATATCACAGTCTTCCCGTGACCTCGACATAAACTATAACACCTGCACTTTAGACTTGGGCCCTAACCCAAATTTACCACTTAGCCCTACACCAGGACCTGTGCTAGCCATTTGGGTGCCCTAAGCACAACAGCTGTGCGGTGCTGATAATGGAACAAGTGGCGCCCCATTCCCTAGGCACAGACTACAACCCGTAATCCTTGTGGCTCATAGTACCCCGTCTGAAGCCTAGTCCAGATTTGGGTCTGGTCAGTAACCTGATGAGAAACCAACTAGGTGCTCAAGGCTCCAACAGGGGTGCATGTTTTTGAGGTGTTCCAGTTCTCCGGTGAAGTGATTAAGTAAAAACGGTGGCATCCTTCAGATGAGACATAAAAGTGAGGTCCAGACTCTCTGAACTCTTATCCACTGACAGTTTTCTAACAAAGGAGAGGTAGAACCACCACGTTCTGATACAAATGCAGCGATCCAACGTTTTCAGTTCCAATACCAATGCCAATACTTGGGGTTTGGGTATCGGCCGATCCCGAGTACCGATCCAACTTTTTAATTCATAAGTTGCGTATTTCTCTGTGAGGAGGAGACTGAGACTGTTCTGCTTAAGGAAATACTTGACTTAAATACAGTTTTTCTACTAAAACAATGTAATAATTACACACCCATATGTATATGCTAAATAATTTATTATTAAAATAAGGTCTCCCAAATTATTCTTTTAAACACAGTTGTGCAATTTAGTGACGGTCCCTAATCCTGCGGCGCTAAAACCATCAGGAACACGGAGGTTGTGAGTCAGAGCTGGTGTTGTTAAGGAAATTAAACAGTATAATGGCGTGATCTGTTTTTGGGGTTGTAGTGCGTTGCATGTTCCGCTCATTGTCATAACAATATTAGGAATTAGCGCAAATGTTAAACAATAAACCAGCTTTACCGCAGTAACACTTCCCGTGCAGAACCAACTGTGGGGGAGTGCATACGCAGACACAGAAAAACCCACAATTTACAGATCGGCCCAATGCCACCGATACCCGATCCAGTCATTATTGGACCGATATCTGATCCACGTATTGGATCGGTGCATCCTTACTAAAAACCATCCACCATCAATCTTACACTTTCATGCATTCATTATCCAACCGCTTAATCCCAACTGGGACTGCGGGGGGGCTGGAGCCTATCCCGGAAACTATGGGCGCAAGGCGGGGACCAACCCTGGGCAGGCGGCAACACACTCCAGGGAGCACACACTCACACCTTACGGGCCAATTTAGAGTCGCCAATCAACCTATATCGCATGCTTTTGGACCGTGGGAGTAAACCGGAGCTCCCAGTGGAAACTGACGTGAACACGGGCAGAGCATGCAAACTCCACACAGAAAGGCCCTACGGCCGACCTGGGGAACGAACCCAGGACCTTCTTACCACTGCACCACCGTGCCGCCCCAGTCTTTCACATCTAGGCCTTTAATCATCCTCTGTCTCCAATTAGTGAATTCTCTCCTGCCCCTTAGCCAATGTGAGGTGACCAATTACAGGGCTGCATTGCTTACATATTTGGACATATAAAGCAGACGCATTTTGAACCTCAAACAGTACACAAGTTAACATTTTACTCCCGTCTCATTAACCAAGATCTATTTTAGCTCATCCAGGTCTCATCTTAGACGAGGGGGAAAAAAGGATGTTGACGTACATCAGCATCGGAGGTGATCCATGACGTGGCGACGCATCCCAAGTAACAGAAACGGAGAGTTTTTGGAGAGAAGAGTGAGCTGCCTCATTATGTATAGAAAATATGGCTTGTGTAACAAAACGACAACACTGTTCACACGTCACAAGAAACACCCGTACACGGCGCTGCCTTTTGCAGTCCGGGCTGCTTTAGGGTCGTGACTTGCAGGACGGGACGGTTTTTAAATTCTGACCTGTTTCTCAGCATGTGAGCGTGCCGCCTCCTCCTGCGCCAGCACCATCTCTCTCTCCGCCGTGATCTGAACGCTCTCGCGCAGGGCCTCCTCCAGCTCCTCGATGCGCTCGTCCTTCTGTTTCAGAGAGTCCTGGAGAAGAGAAGGAACATTTCAACCGAGAACAACAGGAGAGACAAATACACATCCAGACCAGTCTTAAATTTCTCCCCAAGATAAGTGTAAGTGAGAAACACACACACACAGAATGGGGTCCCAGCTAAGTTCATACAGGTTATTCAATCTTCAATTATGACACACACACACACACACACACACAGACACACATCTGGAAATAGATATCACTTTTGCTGGAAACTCTGCTGACTCAAAGACAGTGCAGTCAGGGTCAAAAAGTGCAGCTATTAAACTTCTCTTGTCTCTCCAAAATCCACAGAGTGAGACGCTAAAAGACGGAGCAAATGGAGTGTTACGACAAACAAGAGCAAATTAATAAGCTGCAAAACAGTCCACGCTTTGGTGATCGGAAGGGGAATGCCCGGGCAAGCGCAAACCTTGTGGGGCCGTGTGATGGGGAGAAGAGTTCAGGAAGAAGAGGAAGAGGAGCAAGAACAAAACAAGACAGACTGACTCGATTCGTGCTACGGTAGCATTTTTTGACGAGGCAGCATAAATCGTCCAACTCCAGTTAGTGGCACTGTTTGTAATAAAAAAAAGTGTGAATAAAATTTAACAGTATAAAACAGCTAAACCCAGATGCCACTCCACGAGCAAAGCGCTGGCTACGACTCTGAATGTGGCTCTTATGCTAATCAAGTAAAAATGTCATCTTTTTTAAACATGACACCACAAAAAAATCCCCTTTGCTAACACACTGTCAGTGCAGCTCAGAAATCAACTTCCAGAAGCTCTGAGCTCACACAGCGTCAGACACGGTACTCATCTTCTCCTGGAATGGCGTACCCGCAAACGCTTCCACAGTTTATTTGCTTTCTCTTAAAGCTCTATTTCTGAGATTGGGATTCACGGTGGCGGAAGAAAAGCGGCCTGCATCTGTCCCAAATAAAACAGGAATTTTCTCAGGCTGAGGTCAGCCATTACTGGAAGCTGAAGACGGTGGGAGGTGAAGGGCGAGGCCAGACGGCGTGGCGTGGAAAGGGAAGAGTGAGAACAGTGCGATTTGACCGTACACGTTCTTCTTGAACATCAACTCCACTTTATCGAGGCGCACCGCAATCGCTCTGGCTTGATTTAAAGTGACAGTAATCTGTTTTGTCCCGTCTGTATCTCTTTACGGTAATGCTCTCGGTGCCAAAAACCGCACGGGAGACAGAAGGAGACACCTCGGGGTGGGACAAATTGAAGCCACATGCCTGAGCGCTGCGACCGGATGAGTTCGAGTGGAGCTCGCTGGTGAATTCACACCGGCGCTACGCTATTCGTGGAGATCAAATGTGAAATTCATCTAGTGTTTTTATCCACAGTGCTGTCCCTGTTTAATTCCCCCAACCTGCATAGCACTAGTTCAAGAGCTTAGAAATAAATTGGGAAGTTGATGTTTCCATGACGACGACGAAATGAACCTTGGAACCCTCTGCACCTTCACGGACGGATCAAATGAGTTCATATGTGGTGCACTGTGTGTTGTGCTGTGGTGTGTTTACAATGGCAAATAATCACTCATCTACTCCACTTGTTTCTTGCATCATTTAATGTATGTACATATACGGCAACACACCTTACGTTGCTTTAAATCTCTCATTTTCCTGGGAATCGCTGGGAACATTCACTCACTCATTCATTATCTGAACCACTGAATCCCAATCGGGGTTGGGGGCGGACTGGAGCCTACCCTAGAACTACAGGTGCAAGGCAGGGACCAATACACCGCAGAGCACACACACTCACACAAACACACTCACATACACACCTATGGGACAATTCTGAGTTACCAATCAACCTATAGCTCATGCTTTTGGACTGTGGGAGAGCACGCAAATTCCACAGAGGAAAAACCCCACGGTCGACCCGGGGAAACAAACCCACAGAGAGGATGTGGGGATGAGCAGAAGAACGTGTCCCAAACCAATCCCGCAAACCCACAAACACATGGAGAAGATGACAATGTGTTTGAGTCTTCACACCAGCTTATTATGGGGAAAAAACTGAATGTTAATGATGCCAAAAAAATGAACGAAAGCCAGTGAGGAAGACGAGTTCATGCAATCTCCCCCCAGAATGCAGTTATAGAAAATGACAGAAGGAATGTTGCTATAAGAACGGCCAACTCAAATTAGCATAAATTCAGATGGACTAAACAGAACCAGAAAACACGGACTGTTTTGTATAACGGCAGTGCAGACATCATGAACCAGTCTTAATATGTTGCCAATTTACTTCACTATAATTCTTGGGACATTCCACAGAGATAATGATGAACATCGCTAAATAAATCTAAAACCGTAAATTTTAACCAAAACCTCAGTAATGAAAACTCAACTTTTCTGCACTTTTACCTTTCTTAAAATCCATTTAAATGTAAAACATCCTAGCAATAACAAAAGGCTTTGTTCACATAGTGAGTGAATGTGATTGTGAACACACCACACCACAGCACACAGTGCACCACAACCAAATGTGACCTCTGCCTTTAACCCATCCGTGAAGGAGCAGTGGGCAACTAAAAAGCGCCCAAGGAGCAGTGTTGGGGACGGTACCTTGCTCATGAGTACCTCAGTGGCAACTTTACCGGCCCTGGATTCGAACCTGCGACCTTCTGATCACGGGGCGAACACCCTACCGTTACACCACCAGCAAAAGTAGGTAGATAAGTAGGTCAGTCCACCAATTTGCAGGTGTAGAGTCTGAAATTTGTCCCCAGAAACAGTATAGGTCGCAAACACACACGCAAACACACACATAAACTAGAGGCGGGCGATTCATGACTCATTAAATCCATAAAATAACTCACAAGTCACCCATCTGAGGTCTCCATTAACCCCAATCCATCGAGTCCTAACTCCACCCTGACTAAAATATAAACCCCATCACGTACACACCTCTTATAATCACTTCAAACTCATTACAAGATTAATACAGCCGTAGTAACAAGCATAGCTGCTAAATATGTCAGAACTTACAGGTCGTTTGCAGCACCACACTCAAATGAGGGATCATAACTTCCTACAGAGTTGAATCCTCTTTGTGGACTACGGGACTCGTGTCAGTCGAATCAGTAGCGCGGCGCGAAGCACAAACAGTCATGAGGAAATCTGTTGGTTAACTTCTTCTAGAGCTGGAGACATACAGCCCAGTCTGCATCGTGGGTTAGCTCTTGTCACTGTCACGAGTGAATCCGCCAGTTAACTTAATCTACAGCCGGAAACACACAGCCGAATTTGAGATGTGTTTCCCAAAAGCATAGTAGCTAACTACGTTAGCAACACTATGTTACCCCATAAGCAACTATGCTTTTGGGAAACGCACCCCTGATTCGCACACACCTGCGGGTTAGCGCTCCCTAAACCACACAGAGAATGAATCCGCCGGTTAACAGCTTGAGCCCGACCAGGAAGGCTTTAAATAGACGGTAAATTTAAACAAACATATGCAACATCACCGATAAAATCTCGTCTAAAAATCTCAAACAATTTCCACCTAAACATAACACAATTCCATCACCAAACACATGAATAAACAAAGAACAAAAACACTGCGTAGGTCTACGTGGAAGAAATACGACTGTAGAATCTATACCACTATGGCTAACCATGCATACTGTATATCATATGAAAGCCCAGACTCCGCAGATCACGCAGATAAAGATTTTTTTTTTTGGCGAATGTGATTTTTTTTTTCCCATGTTCTGCTGTGTTGCATCTTCCTTTATTCTGACCCAGTAACACACAAATGTTACCTTTAGAATGATACCAAAAGCATAAAAATAGACACTGTGGTTGCTGAGATATACACATTTTATTTTGCGCATCTTTTTAGAGAAAAAATCTGTAAAATAGTCTCAGGGCTTAACAGATTAACTTCTGGTTAACAGGTTAACTTAACAGGTTAACTTAACACTGTGGTAGCCTTGTGTTGATACTTTTTTATTTATTTAAAAGTGCATTCATTCTCATCACAAGCCACGTACACTTCTTTCTGTGAAAAACAAACGATTCGGCTGGCGATTTGGCAATACTGACTCAATTGACTCAAGTGAGTCGCACATCCAGATCAGTTTAGTGAGTCACTCGGGAGCCGAATACTAAAAAGGAACGGAATATTACAGCTCTAACACACACACACACATACACACAGCAACTGGTTAAACTTGGCCTGTATTTAAACATATACACACACAGCCAACAAAGAGAGTAAAGCAAATGAAACATGACTTTAATCAGTGCGTTCTACATTACAGTATGTCCCACAGATGTGGTTCAGGGCGTCCCGAGCCGGGGGGCCCTCAGCGAAAGCAAAGAGAAAAATCACAAACTGTTTACAGACAGAGCGGAAGAACAGCAGGACTCCTCGCTCCTCCCCGGCTGGAAAAATGCTACGCGGCCAAAAGCTACGGCAACATCAAAACCAACCGGCCCACAAACGAGCCCAATAAAAACCTGATGGAAGTCTATTAGAGACAGGAGCAGCAAGCAGCAGCCCGAGGATGCGACTCCCAGGTTTGCAGCGTCTGGTTCAGAGCTGCTGCTTCAAGTTCTGAAACAAAAATCCGGTACGGGCTGCAAGGCTGGGAATCTCGGCCAAGTCGACCTGGATTCGCTTTACAAAAAAAGACAACAAATAAAGGATTGACAAAACCCAGAACGCCTTGAAAGTTTTCTCTAGGTTGCTTTCCGTTAGATCATGGAACGCTCGGCTTTCAAACACAAATATCGGGTCAGGCTGTTTGTGTTAAAAAAGCAGAGATGTTAGTGGGCGAGCTGCGGAATTCGGGATGATCGCTTCTACCTAAAAACCAGTGAAAGAGCCGGTTGTCGGCCAACGGAGGCTGAATTTGATTTAGAGCGTTAGAGCCGGAATATTCTCGACGCTCAGAACGTGTTTGCGCAACCGCTATGGCGTCACGGGTGTCCGGTGTTGGTTTGAAGCATCCTCTGAACTTCATTAAAGTAAATTAAAGCAAGTGATTATTTGTCATTGTGAACACACCCTCTGCATCTGAACCATCCGTACCTAGCTCATGAGTACCTCAGTGGTACCTTTATCGATTTGGGACTTGAACTGGCAAACTTCGGATCACACGACCAACTGCCTGACCATTATGCAATGTAGATAGGGAGATATTTAATCATTAGATATTATTTGATTTATTTGTAAGGAAATGTATAAAATCACTAAAGGAAACACACAGATGTAGTGGAAGACTCATGTGACATCTCACACATGAATATGTTTTTAAGGAGACACTACGACAAAAAACTGACTGAGGGAAGTAGTAACAGAATTTAAAAAATAGTCTCAGTAACCGTCACGGGCAGGATTACGTTGATTAGAGGTTGTGAATGTCGGTTTCGATTAATTTTTGATAAATTGCCCAGTCCTAGTATATTCCTAACCTTATATTCATTAGCCCGTCGAAAGGAAAAAGAACTAACCCACTACAGTAAGAACGACACTTAAACATAAATCTGTCCAGACAGTTCCACAAGTTCTGCACTGACCTCAAAATTAGGGCTTTGAAAAGCTCTTACTGGGATCAGAATATCCAGCTCTGGAGCATGTGGTCTATAAGGACACTGTTCGCATTAGTGTGATCGTTCACTTCCTCAGATCTGCGCTTCTAAAACTCGCTTTGCGTCTGCTGCCATCTGACTTTCTTTCCACCCCCCCTCCCCGCCCCCACCATTCTGGTTCGCATGAAGACAACGACAGATTTAATGCAACGTCTTACAACATCTGCAACTGCAGCTCTAACAATCAACATGACGTCAACCGAAACGAAATGAAATGATTAGCTTTGACTTTATTGTCCCCATTAGTCAACCTTGGACTGGTATGCGAGGGCTTTCGTCGTTCCACCGGCGAGACATGAGGCGGAATTCCAAAATCCTGGCCTAAAACGTGGCTGGTCCTTTAGAATGAAGAGGGAAAATATATCACCATATATAAAAAATATATACATATGTATATATATAC
>JAVGVS010001084.1:0-36594 GCA_032718565.1 Distichodus sexfasciatus
TAATAATAATAATAATAATAATAATAATAATAATAATAATAATCATCATCATCATCATCATCATCTTTATTTATATAGCACCTTTCATACATAAAAATGCAGCCCAAAATGCTTTACGTTAAAAATAAATCAATAAACACAAAAAATGTAAGGAAATGAGAATATTACAGAAAGTAGCAATTAGAATTAAACTAAATGCAGCAAATAATAAAGAAATAAATAAAAATCAGATATTAAAATGGAGAAAATATTTATAAAAGAATACTGAAAAAGAAAGATAAAGAACTTTTTTTAAAGACAGTAAATTTAAATACAACTAATAAATTAAGATGACCCAGTGATGTTAAAAAGGGGGAGATGAGAATACCGTAGTTAAAATACTAAATATTTAAAGCTAGGTTGAAGAGATGACTTTTTTTAAACCAGGAAGTGTTTCTGCTTTATGTTCATATGTATGTTTATTTATATTTCCACCCGAGTGACGTAGACACTTCATAAAGGGATTTGCAGTTTCTCAGCCCCGCCCCCTTTTAAAGCGCTCGTTGCCACGCCTACTTTCACGCCCCGCCCCCTTATTGTTTATTCATTTATTGTCATAAGTCTCCGCCCAGTCGGTTTGACATGCACGGCACAGTACGTCGCGGCGAGTCGAAGTCCCGCCCATATGACCATATAGGGCAAACAATCGACGCCGTTGCCCCCCTTTCCTTATCCCGTTTATATGCTACTGCGACTTCCGCTCTGGCCGTTAAAGCGGAGCGATCATGGCGGAGCGCGTTCAGCCGCAGCAGCCTCCAGCTAAACGGCTCTGCTGCCGAGCGGGATACAACGGGCTGGCGTGTCGGCAGGGGCAGAGGGCCGGTGGGCTGCTATGCACCGGAGGGTCCGGATCAGGCTCCGGCTCCGGCGGCTCGGCTTCAGGACAAGGGCCGTCGAGTAAGAGCCAGAGCCCCGAGTCGCTGTTGGACATTGCGGCGCGCAAAGTGGCCGAGAAGTGGCCGTTCCAGCGGGTGGAGGAGCGCTTCGAGAGGATCCCGGAGCCCGTTCAGAGGCGGATCGTGTACTGGTCGTTTCCCAGGAGCGAGCGGGAGATCTGTATGTACTCGTCGTTCAACACGGGCGCCGATGAGAGCGCGACGGCGGCGTCGGTGGCGACTGCGTCCGAAGGAGGAGGCGGTGGAGGCGGCGGCGGCGGCGGCGGTGGCGGCGGCAGTGGTGGTAGTGACGAGACCCGGCTTCCCTTCCGACGCGGCATCGCGCTGCTGGAGAGCGGCTGCGTGGACAACGTACTGCAAGTCGGTGAGTGGAAGTGGGGAGTCAGTCGTCATGTCGTCACGGAGTCAACAATTCACAAAAATATCCTTCATACCGATCTAGAACAAAAATGCAAACCGGAAATAAAGGAAGGGCAAAAAAAACAGCGAACAAAGAGAGGAGGAATACGACGACAAAGGGGCAGCTCGGGTTTAAATCCCCCCACTCGGGCCGACGCTACGTCTCGTTATAGGGTCGGTTTTTTGTTCCCCCTTTTTTTTATTCCAGCTTTCTGGAGCTCCCCTCCTCCAACCCCCCAAATCCCAAATACCCTCTCTGACCCCTTTGGGGATGAAAAAGAAAAGAGAAAAGGTGCATAAAGGCTTTTAAAGCGCTTTAATCGAGCTAAACCGACATGTTTTTGCCCCAACACACGGAAAAGGAAAAACAGCACGGAAGTGAAAGCGTCAAAATGTAACAAACGCCTTCTTTTCTCCGTTACAATGTAAGCAGTTTACCAATTCGAGGTTAAAATGTAGCAAAAATGTGTCAGTCGGGCGTGAGGTTGTAACCAATATCCCGTACGAGGCAGCGAACGTGTGGGTTACAATGTAACAAACGCGGATGTTGGGTGTTACTATGTAACAGACGTGTCGTTTGGTTTAAAATCCGTTTATTTGGAGCTTTTAAAGCCTTTCCGACACGCTTAGCTCGTTTTTCGATGGGTGCTGCAAGGCTTTGCCTTTGTTTTTCTCCCTTTAATTGGAACGAGGCTGCGGGGCTTCTGTCTCTTCTGTTTATTTTTCGAAGTGAAAGGCATGGGGGAGGTTACAGGATAAGCCTAATGTCAGCGAAATGTCAAGCATATGTTGGCGTGGCCGCTTTTCTTCTCCTTTTTTAATCTCTCTCTCTCTCGTCGTCAACTTTAACACGCATTTTTATACGTCGAACGAGATGTTTTTGTCTTTTGTTTTAAGGCGAGCTCGATTTTGTGTTGCTCCTTTATGATGATATTTTTTTTTGTTCTGCTTCTGGCTGCTTGGTGTTCGGTCGGTGCGCATATCAAACAGCAGTCGAGGCTCGAAACTGGCACTTTGTTCCCATTTTCATGTCGGTTTGTGTCTTTTCAGCTTTCTGTCACCCTCCGAAAGGAAGGCAAACAAAAGCGCCTTTTTATTTCTTTTCACCGCTTGTTAAATAGAAGAGATTTGCAAAGGAGGGGTGGGAGGAATGGCGATTTAAAGCTGCAGTGTCTCTTATTTCCATTTTTCTCTCTCTCTCTCTTTTTTTAATGGACCTTGTCTTGCACCAATTTCCAGCTGATTCATTCCTCATAATCCAGTGCCTTTTGTCGGGAGAAATTGTCATGCAGAAAATCATTTTCGCATTTTTTGGGGGGCATTGGGGGCTTTTAAAAGCCTTGTTTTTGAGATGCTCAGTTCCACATACGCCAAACAACAATAGTTGGTCCTGCCTGCACATGCATGGAAAATAATGCGTTAATCTTAAGCTGTTTTCTCGCTCTATTATTAAAAACCATCATCAGAAGAAGAATGCCACAAGATGTGAGCTAGACATGCATGTTTAGTTGCTGTGTCAGTTTGCGTTTAAGACATTACTTGTATGAAATTCCAACATATTTCCTTCACCGCTCTTTTCTCTGTCCGCTTGCACTCCAAGCCCGGTTTAAAGAGTTGCGACGAAGGGTTGAGATTCACCCAAATCAGGGTGGTTGTTCGTGACCCTTTACATTTTTAAACCTTCATCGTCGTTTGGAGTCACGGCCCCCAATCGGGTTGTTTTGGAATTTTAATCTCATTCCGTAATGCCGTCTGCAAGAGGTAATATTCCTTTTTGCACGACCCTTTTGCTGGGTTCGCAGGCTCGTTGCCTCATCTGGGCTTTGTGCCCTTCCTGCCCTGAGCCAAAATGGGTGTCTGCTCACAATAAACACACAACTCCAGGCCCTCTTGTGTCTTTCCTTATCCGCTAGTCTGTCTCGCTCTTTCCGTCCCTCCTTTTTTTGCGTAGCTGCCTGGAATCTTTGGAACAGGACGGCTGTCATAAGAGATCAAGAGCCTCGGCCCCTGTTTTCCATCAGATTGCATGTATCTCCCACTTTTGATGCCAAGCGGGGAGGGCTTGGAGTGTATGAGTGTGTGTGAGGTCATGCACGTGCACACTAGGGGTGTAAATCACAAGTTTCATCATGATACAATATTATATCCATTCTATGTCTGCTAATAGCAGAAAGTATGTCCTGATACCATTTCATTGCGATTCGATTCAGGAGCCAGTGATCAATATCAGACAATATCATATACTGATTTAGCTCAACTTTCAATAGCAAAAAGTAACAAAAATATTTGACATTTATATTCCTGAGCTCAGTATCGTACATATATACAACGTGTGATCTGATGTTCTCATTTTGGATTCATACTGTGGTCTCGTGGATCATCAAATTGATGTATCGATGTAGACTGATATATGTATCCTTGCAACCCTAGTGTGCGCAGTCCTCATTCTGCATCCTAGCAATGGGAAATGATGAGTTCAGACACACACACACACATCATGCTGGGAGATCTTCTCGGCCGATCGGATGCTGCTTCGGAATGTGCAAAAAATAAGCCGAGAAGAAGCGATAAATAAAAGATGCAATCTTCCAATGCAGGCTGGGTTCCGAGCAGACTCAGGACAGGAATGTGTTTGTTTTCATTGTTTCGGAAGAGGCGGAGGGGGAGGAGCTGTAGGGCTTATACTACTGTGTGTACATATATACGTATATATACATATATAGGATTTATAGTATGCATATCAGTATATACATACATTTTCTCTGGCAAAGGACCATTGTAATCTGGGTGTTGACAATATTTACAATGCTTTCTACTTGTGCATCTCAAGAAATTACAATGTCGTGAAAAAGAAACAGATGTTCATTATTAAATTCATAAAAAGAAACTTTCATGTATGTTATATTTGTTAGATGTGCAACAAAATGCTTTAACATTGGCGATTATGGCCTGCAGCAGTAGCAGTTTACTCAAACTCAAAATGAGATATTTGAATAGTTAGAGACGTAATCATCAACAAGGTTAACCCTTAGGAATTGAGGAATTAAGCTTTTTCATGATGTAATTTTGTGTGATGCAGTTGTATACTTATATTTATATACATATTTCTTGTGTAAATAGCATGGCTTCACTATTTTTCTGGCAGGGGGCCGTCATACTCTATATTTACATCCCGAGAACGTGAGAGAAAGAGAGACTCCCCCAAACTCGGCTGTTTACCATACTGAGGTCTATATTGCAGCCGAGCTGAAATGTGTAATTGGTTATGTGTGGTGGGGTTAGGGGTGTGTGTGGGTGTGTATTTATATATGCGTAAATGTATTGCTGTTAGGGCTTTACCTCTCCAGCACTGACATACAGTTCCCATAATGGAAAAAGAACAGAAAAAACATGCTTATTTATTCGATTTTCACAATAAAAACAAAAACCGAAACATGATTATTTTTTCAGTATTCGTTTCCAAAACCAACATGAACTAAAATCATAAAGGTAAAACTGGGAACTGGAGTCCATTTCCCAAATGGATTATTGCGGAAAATGATACCATGAGAAACCGCGTATCGTTTGTTAATTCGATTTTTGCGTTTAATAATTGCATTGACAATTTTGACAGAATTTTTTTCAAGACTTTCGCTTGCATGGTTTGTTTACACATTTTTACAATGTAATAATCATTTATGCATTTTGTGAATTTTGTTTGCAGATTATAAGACCAGCATTGCTATTTTGTTTGCAGATAATAATAATTTGATAATTAATAATCATTTAATGTAGGCTTGTTTTGATTTTCATTTGCAGATTTTCCGACTGTGTTGCTGATTTTTTTTTTTGTAGAATCCCTTGCCGAATTCCAGACTTTTGTGTTGACGGTGTTTGTTTGCAGATCTTTCAGCTTGAATATCAGCCTTTTGTTTGCAGGGTTGGTTTGTACACAGATGAGGATAGTTAATCATTTGATATTTAATAATTGTTTACATTTTGTGATTTTTGTTTGCAGATTTTTAAGCCAAATGACAGAGTTTTGTTTGCAGGGTTGGTTTTAATGTGAAAAATAAGTCCTACACAGATTAACGAGCCGGAGTAAAGCTGCATCTATTTATTGTTTTCGCGTCCACGCATCGATTGCGCAGACAGACAGACGGTCACACTCCGCTAGCTGAAAGGTCACTGAGGTCAAGTTCAGCCTCTGCTTTTGCAGTGTCCTCCCACCATTAGTCCCAGCGGAGCAGGTTAATCATTCATGAACATCAGAGTCTGACTGGGAGTCTTTTTTGACCTGGATGGAAAACCTTTTCCATCTGTTTAAAAATACATTTCTAAATTTACTAAATAATGGCAACATTTTAGACATTATATAGTGTAGTTTTGGGAAGGGCAATTAATCAATAATGAAAATTTAAACTGACATTCAGAACATCTAAACGACATAATTTTGCCCATATTGGTTATTTGGATTATTTTTGATATTTTATTTGTTAAGAAATTGTGTTTATGTTCAAATGTTCGATTAATCCTGATATTGATTCGAGGTGGTATCATCCAGCTCTACTGCAGTTACACTGTGGCGAGTTTATTGGATAGTGAATGAATGAGAATGCTGCAGTGTCGTATCTGAAGTTTTAAAGTGTAACTTTGCAGACGTAATTGCTATATGGGAGGCGACTAGACATGTCTGACGCTTTAAACAAAGTGTATGTGTGGGTTGCTATGTGAATGCATAAGTGCATGACTATCAACACATGGCATGCAGAGACGTTTAAAGCATGCAAAGTGTGTGTGTTTTGTGTGTGGTGCGGCATTTCAGACATCTCGCACAAAGAGGTGCAGAATTTAAGATCGGGAACTTAAATCTTGCATGAGGCTCGTCTGAATGCCATAAAAAATGTTTCCGCCTGACAGCAGCTGTAAATGTTTATTGAGAACATCATTATTTGCTTTAAAAATGGATATGTATATCTCAAGAAGTAAGGGAAATATATGAACCATATATAATGCATCAGGAAAAGGTGTATTAAAATGGTATTAAAATATAATAAAGTTGTAATTACTTTGGAATGATGATAGATAGATAGATAGATAGATAGATAGATAGATAGATAGATAGATAGATAGATAGATAGATAGATAGATAGATAGATAGAAAAGTGTGTTTACTTACAGGAAAATCTGCAGTACAGCTGGTCAGTCTGTAGGCCTATATACATATATATTGGCAGAATTTAAAACTTTCGTTTGCAGGTTTGCCATCTGCATTGCCGTTTTTTGTTTGCAGGTTTTCCGGCCGTATTGCAGTGGTTTGTAAGCAGATTTTTCAGACATATTGATAAATGACATCTTAAGATGTCCCAGCCCTAATGCTGCTTTTTATTTGCTGATTTTCCTGCCATATTGCAGACATTCGTTTGCAGATTTCCTGTCCATACTGCTGATTCTTGCTTGCAGACTTTCTAGACGTATTGCTGACTTTCGTTTGCAGATTTTTCAGCTATGCTGCTGATTTTTGTTTGCACACTTCCCAGCCATATTGCAGATTTACATTTGCACATTTTCTGACTGCATTTCTGACTATCAATTTCCCAGTCATATTTCAGCCTTTTGTTTGTAGGTACTTGAACCCTATTGCTGACTTTGGTTTGCAGATTTTCCTGGCTTATTGCTGGCTTTTGTTTGTAAGATTTCCAGCTGTATTGCTGATGTTCCTGTCAGACAACACCCCACAATTTCCAAGAAATAAAGATTCAAAACTTGTGCTGTGGTGTCAGAGGCTATATCATTATTATTTTTTGGAGCAGCTTTAGCTTTGAACATTTTTGCAGTTTTATTTGACTTACAGCCCCTTATAACTCGGGTGTAAGGGGGATATCTGGAGTTTCACCTCCGTCCCTACATATGCCTTAAACAGACGTCAGCTCGAGCCGACTCGACTGCTTTGTTCTCGGCTTATGGATGCGTATGGAATCCACATGTAATGTTTTCCTTATGTCCATATGGTGCTTTGTCGGATCCGGCGTTCCGCTTTGGGAACGTTTTGGAGTCTGCTGTGTAGTGATGAATAATTTGTTGATGATTATGGGTGTATGCTCAGTCTGGCTGATTAAAGGACATGTTGGAGTGAAAACCTGGATGCACAGTTTTTGTGAAGACTACTTTCTACTTTTACTTTAACACCAGTACTTCTACTTGTAATTGAGTATTATTTACTGTAGCAGCACTTTGTCACTCTCCATCTGTCTCTTTCTCACACTCCGTCTCACTCATTTCTCTCTTTCTTTCTGTCTTGTTGATTTTAGTTGGGAGATTTAAAGCTGTGTTGCTAGTTTTCATTTGTAGATTTTTTGGTTGTACTGCAGACTTTCGTTTGTCACGTCACAGCCTTTCATTTGCAGATATTTCAGGCACATCACAGACTTTAGTTTGCAGATTTTTCACTTACATTGCATACCTTTTCTTTGCTGACTTTTTGTCACATCAGACTTTAGTTTTAGATTTTTCGGTCATGTTGCAGATGTTCGTTTGCAGATTTATTTCATGTCAAACTTTCGTTTGCAGATTTTCTGTCTCATTGCAGACTTTCATTTGCAGATCTTTCTGTCGGGCCGCAGATTTTAGTTTGCAGATTTTTGTCACATTGCAGACTTTTGCTTGCTGATTTTTAAGTCACGCCACTAACTTTTGTTTGCAGATTTTTTTGGTCACGTCACAGCCTTTTGTTTGCAGATTTCTCAGCCGTATTGCTGATTTTAGTTTGTAGATTTAAACTAAGATCATTTGTATTGTTGATTGTTGATACTGGGTTTCTTTTCAATTTTGACAAAAGATACAATGTTTTTGGTCTTAATTTGGAAAAACCAACTACTCCGGAGGTAGAAAATTCTCGTTGGGTGTTTTCCAGGTCATTGTTGGTCTCCGAGGCTTCGAGCAGGAGTGTGTTGTTGTTTTCTGGTCCATTCCGGGTTAAAAATACATTGCTCTCGTCCTCGATACGGCCGGCCTTCTCTCCGTCCTGTAGCGAGGGGATGTGGAAACGGCCTGGGGGGGGCGGTGGGGGGCAGACAGCACAGGTATCATTCCTTCATTTGTTTTCCACATTAAAACCAAAACAATTGGGCAGTGTGTGATGAGTGTGTGTGTAGGCCTGTAATTGGTCGAAGGCCAGCAGCTTGTATGGGTTTTTTGTGTTGGTTAATATTTAGTTAATCTCTGGACTCTGGGGCAGCAGGAGAGTTTTCCTCCTCCATCTCTCCATCCATCTTCTCCGTTATCGCTCTTCATCCTCCTCTCCCCCTCTAGTGCCATTAACCTTCATGGAGGGGGAGGGGAAGAGAAAGAGAGAGGGAGGTAGGGACGAGGACGAGATAAGCGTATTACCTATCCGTGTATCGTTCGTTCATTCCGTTTTAAAGTAAGTTTTGTTTGTTTGTTTGTTTTTTACATTAAAAACAAAATCCCCCAAAAGCTCAGTGTACAATCCATTCGTGTTTCACAAAAACTAAAAACATTCATTTTTAAAAAATTAAAACCAAAAGTAAAACTGTAACATTCGTTCATTTGTTTTTAACATAAAAAACAAAAATCAAAATCTTCATAAAAAAATCATTCATTCATACATTTTTTAACATAAAAGCAAAAATCAAGCCCCGCAAAATGCCAGTGTATTGTTTGTTCATTTGTTTCGTTTACTTAGAACCAACAACCAAAATGTGTTTATTTTCAGACATTTTTTGTTTTCAATGTTCATTTCCAAAACCACAATGAAAAACGAATTTCTGTTTTCCGATTTACCAGTTTTTCAATTGACCATTTTTACATTTTTACATCTTGGTTTTTGAAAGAAATACAGAAATAACACATGGTTGTTAGGTTAAATTTTTAATTTTAATGTGAAAAGTGAATGAACAAATGATACACAAATCACACATTTCCCATTATTTCCATTTTTTATTTGAGCGCAAAACGACTCCTTCTTTTTCCATTTTGCTTTGGGAAGCGAATCTTGAAAAAGAAAGCTTGTTTTTAAAGATTTGGACGTGCCTCTTTCTAAAAATATTTTTCCGTTGCGCGTGTTGTGGCCTGGCGTTCCGGGCATCAGGGCCTGGCACGCCGGGCATCGGGGCTCTCGGCAGGTCCATACGGTGCCGGACCCTGTGAAAAGGCGACGGTCGCGTTATTCCGGGCTCGGAACGCCGCTTCTCAAAGACTGGGGATAAAAACGAAACATCCAGGAAGGTCCAGATTGCCGGCCTTGTCCCTAATCCAGACTGCAGCGAGGTGCTGGCACGTTTCGGCCGAGTGTCCTGGTGCGCGGTGACGCACAACCCCGATCGGCTCACGCGGCATTCCGTATGGCGGGACGAGTTTTCCGTATCCTCACGTGTCCCCCTCCCTGTTCCCAATCCGTATGCTTGCACTTTTTGTTTTCCGTTTTCTTACCAGCCCTCCAATCCGTCGTCATTATTCCGTCTCTGGCAACGAGAGCTTTGCGTTGGCATTCGGGCTGAACAGCTTTTCATAATCGATTACTTGGTTTTAAAATGTTTGCAGTTCATCAGGGGTTTAAATTAGACACAGAAAAACATTTGCATCTAAGACACCTTAAAAACTTTTGCAGTTATGGGGTGAGTATTCCATATCCTCATGTTCCACCCCCTTTCTATTCCGTATGCTCAGGATTTTTTCCGGCAAAGGCCCGGAATGCCGATCCATCTTCGTTATTTTAGTTGATTTTTGAGATTTGAAGTAAATTGAGGTGATTATTAAATCAACAAATGATATCGTCTCAATTCGATCGACACCTGAACTGAATCGGAAAATGTATCGAAGCATATCGGCAGAGGTCGGATTGTTGCCTGTTAAACTGATATAATTTTGTGTCATGGTGAAACTTGAGATTTACACCCCTAGATGCTGCATAAATTGGATCAGGGGGACATTTCTTTGTTGGCCGCTCGCAGTCGGGCCGGAGGCAGTGCTGGCGCCATGTTTTCCTTTTTCTTCAAGTTTTTCCGTTGCCGCAAGACCCGTAGCAGTGTCCCAGGTACCGCCTTCAAAATGCATTTAGTAAACTACAAGTAATAACTGCCAAGACTGGGCAAGTTCTTTTGTGAATTGTCTGTAAGGTTTGCTTTGTCACCTCTGTGACAGCAAGTGAAACGTTCGCTCGAGTCACACCCTGACGTGGGTTTGACGGTTGTTCTTTTGTCTCCGAATTAGTCACGTTCCGGATTACAGCGCTGGCTTTTGTGGCGGAAACGCTACCAGCTTCCTCCACGGTGCTGACTCAGGGTTTGGACACGGTTTCGAGGGACTGGCGTCAGGGCCCCGAACTCGTATTTCTGGATAAGAAAGAATGGGAGGAGGTTGGGAAGAGGGAGAGGGAAATTCGCGGAAAACAAGTATTTTTCAGAGAGGGAAAAGAGCGGCGAGATTTTAGGAAAGCTTGCAAAGATGACGGATCGCGTTTGCTCTGGGAACGCCGGCCGAACCGGTTTGATTCCGGCACGTTCTCCTGCTCTCCAAACAGCTTTTCCCTAATCCGACTATTTATGTGCCCTCCCAAAGCAGATGGTATCGATATATTGCTGCCCGTGCTTGTTCGGCAGTTGGGGTGTGACGATTCATCGATCTATGTCTGTTCATCGATTCTGAAACTGTTGAGAAAACAAGTGATTGAGATTAAGGTGCATGTGATATTTTAAAAGCGATGGAAGTCCGCACACCGTATCTCTCTCCGAGTTGTTTCGCCCGTCATCTGGAGGGAATTCCGCACCACCTCCTTCCTCCCAGAGACGGGGGGTTTGATCTTTCTCGGCTGCTTGTTTACTAGTTCGGCCACACCTGTCGGGAGTTCGGAGGTCAGGGGTTGAGCTCGTACCCCCCCCTTGTCCGTCAGTCCCCCACCAGCAAGTGGTTTGTTGGTGCAGGTGGAGGAGGGAAATGGAAGCTTTCCAGATGGAGGCTGGCTGATGAGTTTACAGTGAGGAAAAGGTTTCGGAATGCTGGAACGGAGCGGAAAAATAGGGTTCCCGTGCAGAAGAGTTATCATTTTGAATTTGTGTCTTTTAAATTAGGTTTTACGGAACCGTCCGGAAGTACAACAGTGCAGAAATATACATATCATTTGGTTGTCTTATTTCAAACAAAAATATACAACTTTACAATCAACATACAATCACTCAATTAAGACAAAAGTAACTCAGATGAGTGACAGCAACTCGCGGTTGACGATATTGGTTTTTCAGGGCCGATATCGATGCCGATTATTGCTAGTTGATGGGGCTAACAACTGATATTTGGAACCGATACAAACACCAAGCTCAGCTGAACTTCTCCTCTCTCCTCATCTCCTTCTCTGAGCTTCACGCTGCGCTCGTGTGTGAGTGTGGTGTGAGTGACACTTGTAGGTTCATATCCTGAGTGGTGGTCTAGTGGTTAGGATACCCACCTCTGGACCAAGAGGTCGTGGGTTCGAGTCCTACCTCCAGCACTGCCATCACTGGGTCCCTGAGCAAAACCCTGAATTAGGAAATGGAAGCCGCTGTGGTTCAGAGGGTCTGCTAAATTACGTAAATGTGATTTTGTCAGAATTAATCTCCTAAATAACAGAAAAAAGATTATATTACAGCAAGACTGACAATTCTAAACAAATGCAGGATTCGGGAATGTTCTGGGAAGTTTGGGAACATTTTCATCTAGAATGTAAATAAGAACAAACAAACCCAATGTGTGTAGAAGAAGCAGTAGAAATGTTTGTGCGATGTTGAGCCGGAACGGGTTAGGAGAGGAAATGATTCCAGTTTACCAAAGTTCTTACAAATCTCAGGGCGTAGCATCTTTCCCAACTCTTGTGTAATTGGTTTAGTATTTTCCGTCTTGTGAGCGTTTCGCTTCCTTTTTTTTTTCGCTAGAAGACACCGCAGTGTCCGTAAGACCTCTTCCTCATCTTCCTATGCAGTGAATCCCAAATGCCGAGACCGGCTCAGCTCGACTCGGATCGTCCCGGCCGGCGAATCAATATTCATATGGGCTTCCTTTCTGCCCGCTTGTTAATCCCAAAACGGCGGGAGTCGGAAGGCGTTTCGCTCTGATCTGGAGTCGGCAGGGGCCGAGGGTGGAGGGCCCGACTCGGCGTTCTCGCCGGAGAATCGGATCTTGTGTTTTTTGGCGGGGCCCGACCTTCCGGGCCGATCTTAACCCCCTCGGTCGGCCGCGGCGCTTTCTGGAAACTTCAAGGGCTGCTTTTTTTTTTTTTTTTGGCTTGGTGTTTGCCAGTAGCAGTGAGGATAATGATAATGAGTTTGCACTCGTTCTCTCTGATCACAACTCCCTCTCTCTCGCTCTTCGCTCCATCCGTCTTTAAAATGCAGAGGATGGAGTTGGCTGCGGATGAGGATGCATACATTTTGCACACTTCCCCTCCCTCGCTCCCTCTCTCTCTTTCTTTCTCTCGTTCTCTCGCTCTTTCTCTTTTCATGTTCCCTGATGGTGCGGCACCGGAGAGCCTTGCCAACCTGCTGATTAACCCGTTAAGTGTTTGCCTTTGTAATTGGGCACCATGTGCGGGCTGGGAGTTATGCAAAAACATGCCCGTTTGCACGCTCGCTCGCCCACCCGCACGCCCAGAAGGACGTTGCTGGACCCCTGAGAGCTTCGCGTTGCCGACTGTTCCGGGTCTGTTGGGGATTATTTTAACACAGAAATGAGCTGCGGTACGAGCCCGGGTCATGGGTTCAAGCAACATCATGTTAAGTCGTATAAAGATTTTGCGCTCACATGCCAAATGTTAAGGCACCACGTTGGTGCGGTGGCCAGCCCCGTTGCCTCACACCTCCAGAGTTGTGGGTTCGGTTCCGGGTCTTGGCTTTGGACGTGTGGGTTTACTCCAGGTCATCTGGTTTTTTCCAAAAAACGTTCCAGAAGCCTGCTGGTTAAGTAGACTGGTTCTGCGTTTGTTCGCTCTGTGGTGAGTTGGCGTCTGGTCTGGATTGGTCTCCGTCTCTTGAGGCTGTAACTTTAATTCGGAATAAGTGGTTCAGAAAATGAATGAATGAATGTCAGTTGGAACTTACGTTCATATCCATCTCCTAATTACAGGTACAGTGTTCTTCTCAGGCGCCCAACGTTGCCAGTTCCGGCGGTAAAAGAGAGTGAATTCGAACCTATAACGTGTCATCGTGCCCTGCGGTGTGTTGGCGCCCACCCAGGGTTGTTCCCCCCCCCCCCCCCAACCGTGACCCCAGTTGGGATTAAGCGGATCGGAGAATGAATGAATGAATGAATAAGGTTTCATCTCAATACAACATTACATCAGCGTGGATCTGACGTCTCCCGATATGCCTCAAATCTGGCTTGGTCTGTGCAGAAGTTTCATTCACTCTTCGTTCGCATGCGATGGGAAACGGATTAAAGTTGAAGACTCCAGAAAGATCCGGCTCCTCTCGTGTCCTCGCGTTCTGGGGTTTTGGGGGTTTGGGGGTTTTGAGGTTTGGCCCCCGCAGCTGAGCATGGGAACAGCTGACAAAACCCGGAGCCCGGAGGCCTGTGGGAAGCCCCGCGCTGTGACGACTGCGGAGGGAGGGGGTTGGCTTCGGATATCGGAAGGCGAGGTAGTGGCGGCGGCGGCGGGGGACAGCTGGGACCACAGTCTCTCTCTCATTTCCAAAACACTCCCCCTTTTTTCTGCACATACACAGACACACACAAAGACACACACATACATAACGGAGTGAGGAACCTCTATTAAAGGGATCAGTCTCTGACCGGCATGTTGGCTGTAAGGTTGGGCGATACCACCTCAAATCAATATCACGATTAATCGAAGATTTTTTACTTCATTAGGGTTCATTAGGATTCAAGCTGAAATATTTTTTATTATTTCAGCTTGTAATTACTTAATATCGGTGATGGTCAAAATTAAACACCGACACTCATAATCAGCAAAATAACTAATATCAGCCACGATACTAAGCCTGGCCGATATGTGGTCGACCCTTTATATATAAATATATATTTTTTCAATATAAATATTCTGCATAAAATAACAGAGCTACTGTCTGTAGATCGATGTATTGATATATCGTTACACCCCGAGTCCATGCCCAGTCTCTTTTATGCTGCTGAGTTTTGCTGTTTGCTGGCTCCGGCTCCGGCTGTGGCGTTTGGATTGGGAATGTTGGGAAACTGAATGGAGGGAGAGTTGAGGAGGAGGAGGAGGGGGGTTAGAGGGAGAGGAGCTGCAGCAGTTGAGCGGTGGTGAGACGAGGCTGTGTGGCTGTGGTTTGGCAGTGTTGAGGTGTGGGTAAAAGTGGCAGACGAGTCTCATTTGGTGAAGCGTGTTTGTGTTCTAACGCTTTGTAAAAAAACGGCTTCTTTTTCCCCCTCGAGCTGAACAAAGCTGAAAACCATATGCTACAGCCTGCCCCGATCCATCCATCCATCTGTCCATCCGTCCGTCCCTCCGTCCATCTCCCTTTCTCTTCCTTTACCCTTTCTCTCTCTGTCTCCCACTCTCTCAGTTTATTCATCTCAGTCTTTCCATATATTTTTCCACTTCTCTTCTTTCTTTCTTTCTTTCTTTCTATCGTTTTGTCTTTCTTTCGTTCTTTCTTTTTGTCTTTCCTGTCATCCTCTCCCCCCGTCCTCCTCCTCTTGTTTCCCCTCCTGTGTCGCGTCATGCATGAGGACTGGAGTGCTACTTGTCGTGTTTCTCTCTACAGCTTGTGTCCTTGAGAGGGGGAGCGAGCCTGTAGAAAGGAGGGATGAAGTGCTTCTCTCACTCGTTCTCTCTCTCTTTCTCTTGTGTTTTTTGTGGAGCTTTTTGTCCAGGGGCTCGGTGAGAACTTGGAGCTGCTCCCTCTGTTTGTTGACATGCTGCTTTGTGTGTGTGTGTGTGTGTATGAGGTAAAGACAATATCTGATTGGTCGCAGCAAGAATGGAGCCAGTCTCTCTCTCTCTCTCTCTCTCTCTCTCTCTCTCTCTCTCTCTCACTTTCTTATTCTTCTTGTTTTTACCCATTTTTCTCCCATCTGTTTGCTCTCTGTCTTTTCCCGTTCCTACTCTCTCATCTCCCTCCTTTATCTATCTCTTTTTCTCCCTTTCTCTCTCTTATCCCATTCTCGTTCTCATCTGTTTCTCCTCATCCCTCTCTCCTTCTCTCTGTTTGTCTAATCCTCTCTTGCTTTTTTTCCCCCTTCTTTTTCTCCTGTTTTCTCCTGTTCTCTCTCTCTCATCTCTCTCACTTTTCCTCATCCTTCTTTCTCTCTCCCTCTCTTTAGTTCTCTTTCTCTCATCTCCTTGTCTCTCTCCATTTCTCTGTTGTTTATTCCACCCTCTCTGTCTCTGTTTGTCTCTATACAGTATGTTCTATATCTTGATAACCTGTTACGCAATACCTTTATTTTCAATTAATGTATTTATTTAAAAAGTATTGTTTGTATTGCGGCGCTCGATATATTACCCAGCCCTAATATCACCAATAGACGCAAACTGGAAATTTTTCAATTAACCCTAACCCCAACCCCCACCCCAAAAAAGTGAGCGAGACGTCAGGAGGTGCGTCTAATTTTTCTTTACTTCTGCGCTGGTTGGAACGAGGGATGGAGAGAGGAAGTGAGGGAGGGAGGACGGATTCCTCCGAGGCCTCGCCATCGTTTTCTGTCAGCTGCGTTTAAAGAGAATAAAGCGAGGCGTCGTCGGGAAAGGTTAAAAATCTGCCAGGCTCAGCCGTTTATTGAAAGCGACTGCGTAACAACCGCAAACTGTAATCCATTATTCAGGGAGGTGTAGAGGAGGACGAGAGGCGTTTTTCCTTTTAAACGCGGGGAAGACAAGGACGACTGCGCGTCCCGCGATGCTTCAGTCGCATCGGGTTTGAGATGTGGCTGAGTGTTTTGAAGTGGAAATGCCAAGCAGCTTCTGTGTTTGGAATAGTAACAGTTCCTAAAACAGAAATGAGCTTTTTTTAGGACGGCGTTTGGTCCTGATCCTTCAGGAGTTATTATATATATTTATTACGAGATGCAATAAACGTTTCTTTAAGAAGAAGTTTGCCAGGAAATACAGAGTTTCACTGGGATTTTCTAAAAGTCGAGACTGTAGTCAAAGCGGTGATGCATCTGCGTGATTTTGAATTCTGGAATGTTCCATAATGTTGCGTCTTGTTTGTGGTTCTGTGTGGTCTGTGTTTTAGGCTGCAAATGGACAGGTTTTTAGCTGTTTGTGAGGATTTTATTTGTCACCTAAGAGAGAGGAAAACTCACATGAATCAGGTTTCACCCTGATATGATATTCTGTCCATTAAATGGACGACGATTCAACATCTGCCATTATCACAAAGTCTGCTACAAAACGATTTTCCTTCTGTTCGATTCGATTCAGGAGTCACCAGTCGATATGAGACAATATCATATGAGTTCTTATCAAATCACAAAAGCAACTCAAATATCAGTTGACATTTTTGCTCCTGAGCTCAAGCTGATTTTTTGGCCCCCGATAATCAGCTCGGCCAATAATTGGTCAACCCTTATTTGTGTGTTGTGGGTTTGTTGATTATTGAGTCGATGTATCAGTGTTGATCAGTGCGTCATTACATTCCTAGTGTGTGGTTGTCTATCATTCTTTGTTTGAAAAATGCATTTAAAAATTGTAATCCTGCGACTAATCCCTAGATTTCAGTTCAAGTATAAATAATTTTTACAGTTACAAGAATACAGTTACCAGGTCTTTTTCTCGTGCCTTTTGGACCTCACAACGATAGCGAAGCGTGACTGCATGTGTGTTTAATGCTCGTGTGTGTGCTGTTTAAACCCATTCCTCATATTGTAACCGCACTTACGGGAACGGATATGGAGTCAGCGCTTTTTTTTTGGCTTTCCCAGAAGGTCCCGAGTCCCTCACACGTTTACACTCGTCTTTCTCATCTCTGCTTTTCTCCGTCTGCTTCTTAACCAGGATCAGATGCTCGGTGCTGGAGGTAGAGGCTCAGTAACGGCCAGGCGGTCGCGGGCGGAACTAGCTGCAATAAAGCCAGCCCTTTAAGGGCTAATATCGTACGGCTGGTTAAAAGAAAGGGGGGAAAAGGACTCGTTGGGACCGTAACATGTGTACACTCTATCCGTCATCTGCAAAGCTCTTCGCCCACATGAAGGGCTGGGGTCTTTTTTTAGTATATTTTTAAATAGTATACACTACCAGTCAGCAGTTTGGACACACCTTCCCATTCACTGTGTTATTCTTTATTATCATGACTATTTCCATTGTAGATTCTCACTGAAAGCACTATGAATGAACACATATGGAATTATGTAGTAAACAAAAAGTGTGAAATAACCCAGAACATGTTTTATATCTTAGATTCTTGAAAATAACCACCCTTTGCTTTGATCACTGCTTTACACACTCTTGGCATTCTCTCGATGAGCTTCATGAGGTAGTCACCTGAAATGCTTTTCCAACAGTCTTGAAGGAGTTCCCACAGATGCTGAGCACTTGTTGGCCCTTTTGCCTTCACTCTGCGGTCCATCTCATCCCAAACCATCTCGATTAGGTTTGGTCAGGTGACCGTGGAGGCCAGGCCATGTGGCGCAGCACTCCATCACTCTCCTTCTGGGTCAAATAGCCCTTACACAGTTCATTCATAGTTTTGATGCCTTCAGTGAGAATCTACAATGTAAATAGTAATGAAAATAAAGAAAAAACATTGAATGGGAAGGTGTGTCCAGACTTTTTACTGGCAGTATATATTTTTATGATAATTTTAAATCAATAATCTGATACAACATTTTCAGTCTGTTTTGCCCTCCTTTCATTAAATACGCCTATATACATATTGAGGGTGTAATGATATGTCAATCTATATTGATACATCAATGGAGTGAGCAACAAGCCCATATCATCTGTGTCATGACTAGGGTTGTTCTTCTTCTGAAACACTCTCCCAGGACACTGAATGTTGTAGGTCAGATGGTGAAATGTTCAGGCTTTTTGTCAGTCCTAGGTGGCAACCCCAGTCGTGACATACCTTTAAAACTTCAAGTCTACCTCATAATAACTTACCCATACTTTCAAAACACGAGTACTCTTCTAACGGAAGTTCCTACACAATTAATGCGAGGTCCCGCGCCGTGATCTTATACTATCACCTGTATCTAAAATGAAGATGCTTCAAAACCCTTTCCCCCCCCCAGTGGACGAGGTAGGGCCTCCCGGTTGTAATTTACAGCGAGGGAATCTTCCTCCTCGCCATTTAAATCTTCTTTGCGCGACGAGCAGTGACGGCTCACCTTTTCAAACACGAGCCGAACCCTCCCCCTCCCCTTTTCTCCCTATTACGGAAAATGAGAATTTAAAAAGTGTATGGAGTCTTGGTTAGGTCGTCTGTACATAGAAACAAAAATGTTTTCACTGAGAGTCACTCTTGCATTCGGACGTAGATTTGACTCACAGTTATATGTTGAGAGGCATCATAATGATTTGATGTGTTAAAGGGTTAACATTTACAGATTTTTTAAAATATTGAAATGTATCCTGTATCGTGATATGATTTCATAAGACCAAGTCGCCCAGCCCTGCCGTACGCCTGTATGTTGGTGGTGAAAACTTGAAACCAGTCATGTTCTTCTGCAGTTAAGTCTTGTCTGGTGGCATTTCTCTGTCAGGGTAAACAGGTCGGATGGGGGCAAGAGCACCAGGCGTTGTGGCGTTTTTGGCTGGGAGCTAAAGAAGTTTGACACTAATTCTGAGATGACGTGAGATGCTGGAGTCTCGGTTGCAGTTATGCTGGAGGGCCCCTACCCCACCTCCAGACATTAGGTTAAAGTCGCTTTGCTCGTATTATTTTCCGTTTCGAGACACTGAGGCAGGTAGCAAGGTGTCGCCCCAGTCAAGGGCTGGGCAGGACATGTTGGGGCAACAGTCTCTCTCTCTCATTCGTTTGCCTTCATAACAACCGTATTTACACAACTGTTGATCTGAAAGCTTTGATTATCACCTGGTCTGGTTCCATAATTCCAAGTATGCTCAAGTGTGCCATGTCAAGGTTTTGAATGAGGGGCTGAGAGATGGGAAATAAACCAAATTCCAGCTTTCAAATTCCAGCTCCAGCCCGGGCCCCACTAGCACCGGGAACCATTTCTGAATGTGGGAAAGCTAGGGAGAGACTGTGGAATTAATTTGGTTTAATTCCAATTCTCAGTTTCTCAACTTGATGTGATTCATCTTTTCAGATGAAATTTCCTAGATTTTAGTTTAAGGAAGCTCGGCTCTTCATTCCTACCCTTGGAGTACGACTAGGTTTGGTTCCATAATTCTAATTTGGATTCAGTTCTGATTTACAAGCGTTTGGTTCCATTCTGATTTAGATTTTTTGATTTACTTTCAGTTGAGTGAGTGTGTGTCAGGATTTCTAATGAGGGGCAGATATTTGAAGCAGTGACCTATAGAGGAATAAGGAGGAGAGGACACAGTTTAACCATTTAGTAGGCGTCAGAAAGATGACTTCCACCATTCGATTAAAACCCGTCTGTAATTATGGGCCGGGGCAGGAGGAGTTAACGTGTGATGGTGGCTGTGGTGGCTGGGGCTATTATGCAAGCTGTTAAGCGAAAAAGGAAGTGCATTACAAAACGCTGAGCTCAGAGGCCTGGCAGTCGGCCAGCACTTCCCTCGTTCTCTCCCTCTCTCTCTCTCTCTCTCTCTCTCTCTCTCTTTACAGCTGAGAGGCTTTCTAAGCTTCCCACCAGTGGGCTGGTCTACTGTTTAGGAATTCTCTCTCTCTCTTTTTTGCTTTCTTGACCTCCTCTTTCTGTGTATTACTCCCTCCTTCTCTCTCACTTACTGTCTCTCTCCCCCATCTCTTTATTACACCCTCATTCTTTTTCTTTCTCTCTCCATCTTGCTTTGTCTTTTCTTTTTCTCTATCCTCATTCTCTCTCTCTCTCTCTCTCTCTCTCTCTCTCTCTCTCTCTCTCTCTCTCTCTTGTCCCTTGTTCTTGCTCTCTCTCCCTCTTCTCCTTGTCTACTCCTCTCTCTCTCTCTCTCTCTTGTCCCTTGTTCTTGCTCTCTCTCCCTCTTCTCCTTGTCTACTCCTCTCTCTCTCTCTCATTTTTGCGTTCTCTTTTCTTCTCTCTGTTACTGCCTTCTTCTCTTGCTATCACTCGCTTCTTCTTCCGCTCTCTCTCTCTCCCTCTTCTCCTTGTCTACTCCTCTCTCTCTCTCTCTCTCTCTCTCGTCCCTTGTTCTTGCTCTCTCTCCCTCCTCTCCTTGTCTACTCCTCTCTCTCTCTCTCTCTCTCTCTCTCATTTCTGCGTTCTCTCTCCTCTCTCACTCTCTATTACTGCCTTCTTCTCTTGCTATCACTCGCTTCTTCTTCCGTCCCTCTCTCTCTCTCTCTCTCTCTCTCTCTCTCCCGACCCTCGTTGTCCCTCCCTCCCTTTCTAGTCTCGTGAGTGACGTTAGCGGCGGGCGAGCAGTTCACATCGGGGTCATGCTTGATGTGGCCGGGACTAGGTTCTGGTGTGGGTGGGGACATGCTGGGGGGCGTGATCAGGCTTGATGGGCGGGGGGTGGCGGTGCTTGGCATGGGTGGGACCAGGCAGCGGAACAACATGTGTTATTTGTTGAAGTGTGCACGATTCAGGCAGCGTGGGGGAGGAGAGTGTGTGTGTGTGTGTGAGTGTGTGGACTGCTGCCAGTGTGTGGAATGTTTCCCTTGTGGCCAGAATGTCAGCTGACTGCAGACCATAAAGGGGGAAAATGGAGGAAGGAGGAGCTCTCTCTATCTTTTGCGCTGGCTCCTCCAGTCCGTCTGTTGTTCTCTTTCATTTTCTCTCTGTCTCTCCATCTCTCCCTCCCTCACTGTTTGCATGTGTGTTTCTATGTCCTTGTCTGTATTTTTTCTTTCTTCTCACCCTTTGTCTTTTTCTTTTTCTCTCTCTCTGCCCTCATTTCCTCTAAGTGATTAGTCAGGTTTTCCGCTCTGCGCTCAAGTGTTAATCTGGCGGTAGACTGCAGCTGTACTGATGGAGCGATGCTGCTGAAGGAGAAGTGAAAGCTGCTCATCTGCTGATTGCAGCTCATTGTGAAAGAGCTTTGCATGTCTGTCTTACGCTAGGCTTTAGAGCTGCCTGTGGCTCTTTTTTCCGCTTGACATGTCCCTTGATCACACTGACCACGTCCAGCAGCATGTCCCTATCTGATGTTGGCGTTACCATCACTACTGCTACTAGAGCAGGGGTGGCTAATGCAAAGGTGGGCGTCCTGGAATGCCATTATCCAGCAGGTCTCTCATTCACACTTGGACTCAGGTAGATACTTCCCCGAGCTGACTCGCCAAGAAGGCTGGAAAATCTCCAGGACACTGGCTTCCTTCAGGACCTGAATTGCCCACCGCTGCTCTAAAGCATCAAGAAATCCAGGCAACTGGCCTCAAAAGTATGTCCTAGATTTTAGCTTTCCTCATTTCACACCACCACCGGGCAGCGTCCACATTATTTCTTCTGTCCATTCCGATGAAGGCACTGCTCAGGAGCTGCTCTGTTTTCTGATGTTATTTTGGCTTCATATGATCCGTTCTACACTGTAAGTCAAAAAAGGGAACTCTGTACTTGTGGCCCGGAGGCAGGCATGTGGTCTCAAGGCCCCGGTTTCCTGTTTCATCCCGTAAAGCGACTCGAGACCCGGCTGCGGCCCGACCACACCCGGCCTCGTATCGCGTCACCTCACAGACCACCCCAGGAAACAGGTGGATGTATGGTTTTTTTTAAACAGTGTGTGAGTAAGTGTGGGTGGGTGGGTGTGGGTTGGGTGGGTGAGTGTGGGTTGGGTGGGTGGGAGGAGATTGATGAGGACACTGTACGTTCCTACGTTCTCAAGTAGCAGTTCCTGCCGTCCTCTTCCCCATTTGTAATGGGAGAGTTGTCCACAGAGTTCAGAGGCCGGAGGAGGAGGTAGAGCTGGTGGAGGAAGAGGGAGAGGAGCCAGAGGAAGAGGAAGAGGAGGAGCTGGAGGAAGAGGAGGTTGGGTAGAAGTTGGAGGTGGCGAGAAGGCGGCTGTGCTGCAGCTGTGCTTTTCCAGGCCTGTAGATCAGAGGGTTTTTAGCAATGAAGCGCTGCCGTTTACTGATGGGACCACACACCGAGACAAACACACACACACGTACACACACTTTTGCTTTTTCGTCTTGGTGAAAAACCTTAAACCTTTCTGCTAATTCTTAATGTTCTAACTCTTGACGAGGGCTGTGTAATGTTTTGACTCCTGTATGGTCATCTTAACAGTCACATCATCAATCGGTCAATCATCAGAACTCTCTAAAACCCTTCCTAAACGTACACACACCACTGTCCACAGCTCACATTTCCACACGCTTGGATGTTACCCACTAGTTTGACTGTTCTAAATGAGCTAACCGGAGCTGGACCGAGTTAAGCGGCAGGGCGCTAATAAACTGCCCCAACCCTGTGCAAGCCGTTGGCACAGGCGCACCTGCTGCAGTGTCTCCTTTCATTGGCTGGCATCTTGCTCAGGTGTAATTCCAGCACAGAGCCGGCGGCCGTTCTTGGAAATTATCGGGCTGATCCGAGGCCTTTCAGAGCCACGGCAAACTTGGAGCCCGACTGGTGCCCAGTGTGACGAGGCATTACATTGCTGAGACGGTGTCATTGCCCTCTTTTTTCTGCCGCCCGGACAGGTGGACGTCTGCTAAATATTTAAGTGGGAAGGCATGACCGCGGAGGTTGCTTGTTGGCCAAAGCGCTTTCTGCTTTTTGGGGCATTTTCAGAAGTCGGAATGCCGGCTAGCGACGGGCATTGCAGGGATTGCCTAGTTGCCCACTTTTTCTGCCACACAGACAGAAAGCGCTTTGCGAAGTCGGAATGCTGTTTTGTCGGAACAAACTTCCCTTGTTTAGGCCAGCTACATCTCTAACTCTGTGCCCAGCTTGACGTAGCATTGCAGAGATGGAAGTTTCATTGTTGGCTAAAGCACGTTCCGCATTTGTGACGTCTTCCGAAGTCGGAATGCTGTTTTGTTGGGCCTGGCGTTGCAGAGATTGTATAATTTGTCCGCTTTTATCTGCTTTATCTAGTGAGTGGATGACTGCAAAAATTCTGGGAGGGCCTGCGATGAGAAGTCTGGCATTCCGCATATTCCGAAGTTGGAATGCCATTTCGCTTTACTGCCCGAGCAGGCAGGGAGGGAGAGGGTAAGGGCAGATTAGAAGTGGGCCGGTGTTTCCAAATCCGGTTCAAAACAAGTCAATTACACACCGTTTTGCTGGGAATTTCCTAACCTGATTTAGACAAGTATTTGGATACAGAGAATTTAATTTAGCAGAAATATTCGCATTTGAGATGACTTTTATCTAGATGTGCATTAACGTCTTCTCGTGTGGAAGGCCTGTTTTTTATTCATCTTTTCCTTTATCATATAGAGTGAGATGGTCTGAATTTACCATCTGCTGTTTTATTCCATCGCGACGTTTCCTAGACGAGCGTGTTGCTAACTGCTTCGGCTTTGCCAGTGGTCAGAACTGCTTTTCTTCTGCGTTCTCGTGTTTGGGTGGTCATAAGAAGAAAACAAGTCCGTTTGTGCTGAACCAGTACGATGGTGTATTAGGGCTATTGTGGATCAACAAAATTCATTATTGGAGCTGACGGCGGGGGAAAATTAAGAGAAAAACAGTGAGAAATTTACCAAAAACTTGGATATTCTCTGGCACTGTAAAGTCAAAAATATGTGAGACCAAAATACCAAAATTAATATATAATAAATAACTGAGTAAAAAATTCAAATATTCTCTGAAATTGTAGACCCATAAAATTACAATAAGAAATTTAAGAGATTTCGTGTAAGATAATGGAGAATATCTGACGTTTTTCCTCATAAATTAGTTTTTATGCGTATCATAAATTTACAGAGAATATCACATTCTTTTTACTCAGAGGATTTCCAAGTTTCTTTACAAGGTATGGCTTTACGATGTGTGAGAATATCTGAATTTTTCTCGCAAATTTGTGACTTTATTTTTTAAAATTTTGACTTTTTCCTCCCAAGTTTATGACTAGAATTTCAGAGAATATTCATATTTTCCCCCTCGGCTGAAGTAATTTTTCTTGCTTCTTTCTTTTTTTCTTTTGGGGGAGTAATTTACAAATGTATTCTTGGAAATTCAGACTTTTTATGCCAAATTTTTGACCTTGGAAAATATCCAAGATTTTTGTCTTGTCAGTGTGTCAGAAATTTGGACTTTTTTTCACACGAATCTATCACTTTACAGTGTTAGAGAAAGTATTTTTCCTCGTAATATTACTAATTTAATCTCAGATTTTTTTCCTTCAGCTTCAGTTTGTATATATTTTTTAAATATATCACCCATATGTGCATGTGTTTATAAAAATCTGCTGTCCTAGAAGCCTGCGCTCATTCCCGTTTTGCCTGGTTTGGAAACACTCCTGTGAATGACCTTAAGGCATGGGACGGGGCGAAATGTCAGCGTTGGATAACTTGCACATGAGAGTGCGGGGTTGAAACGCTGACGTTTTTCTGAACACGATGATGAGAGAGAGAGAGAGAGAAATGAGGGATGGGGAAAAGGGCAAAACGTTTGCAGAATGATTTCAAAGAATTACTCGAAAAGAGTAGCATGTTAGCCTTTGGGTTTTTAACCCCTCGAGATGTCCGGGTCACGTCTGGGTCGGCTGTGGTGCATAAAGATTTTTGTAAACTTTGTAAACTTGATTTTACAAAGTGATGCCAGTTAAAGTGCAGACAGAATGATTCCACCAACACAATTTAAGATTTACAGCATTTAGCAGACACTTTTTTCCAGTTTCTCTGAGAGCAACTTGGGGTTAAGTTGCTCTCAACCTTCCGTTGACCCCTCCGTGAACGGAAGCTTGCCGGTTCGAATCCCGGACCGATAAAGGTACCACTGAGATACTCATGAGCAAGATTCCGTCCCCAAGCACTGCTCCCGGGTGCTAGCCATGTTAGCTGCCCACTTCTCCTTCACAGATGGCTCAAATGCAGAGGTCACAATTTGTTGTGGTGCACCGTGTGCTGTGCTGTGGTGTGTTCACAATGACAAATCACTCACTCACTCATAGGGGTGGTGGAGGTCTAGTGGTTTGAACACTCACCTCTGATCCAAGAAGTTGTGGGTCCAAACCTCCAGCACCAGCATCATTGGGTCCCTGAGCAAGATGCTTAACCCCAAGCGGCTCTCAGGGAGACTGTCCCTGAAATTAGGAACTGTAATGGTGGTGCTGGCGGTAGGATTCGAACCCACGACCTCTTGGTCCAGAGGTGAGTGTCCTAACTAGGGCTGGGTATCGTTGCTGATTTCCTGAATCGATTCGATTCCGATTCACAAGGTCATGATCCGATTCGATTCAATATGGATTTATTTAGAGATTTCTTTGCGTCAATACTAGTTTTGCTTGGTTATAAAATAACTTGTTTTAAAACCGAAGTGTTGCCAACCATCGGCCTTTAGATCAGACGGTGATTTGAGCGGAGCAGCTTCAGCCATGGATCTATCTGGTTTGGGTTTCGCCGCTCTCACGTTTTTATAGCTCTCCTTGCGTGGTCGCGAGAACTAGTGCATAGCCGCAGATAAAGATCGATCCGCCAATTTATTTTTCGAACGAGAATCGATGTTGATCGGTGAATCAATTTTTTTGAACCCAGCCCTAGTCCTATCCACTAGAACACCACCAACTGCTAATGTTTTGTAAGCGCTGGTTTCTCCAGGAATTGTCCCGTCTAGCTTCGGTTGGTTTAGTCAGATGAGGGTGCTTTATGCTTCTATGTCCAGAGTAAACAGCACATTTCAACACCGATCCACATCACTGCCGTCGTCCCCAAAACGAACGTTCCCTCACCTTGTCACCGCGGAGGACGTTCGCTTGTCGTTAGTACCACAGGGTGAATTTTTGAGTGATTATTTGTCATTGTGAACATAGCACAGTTCGCCACCAGCAAATGCGACCTCTGCTTTTGACTCATCTGTAAAGGGGAGCAGTGCTTGGCGACGGTACCTTGTTCGTGAGTACCTCAGTGGTACCTTTATATATTTAAACAACACAGCCTTGCGTTGTGATCTAGTTGCCATTTCCGAAGCCGGAGATCTGTCTTTCGGGTCGACCTGCAGGTCAGAACTAATTGGGGATTTTTGAAATGGTAATGTTTTGAAAAGGGCAGCTGCGAGTGAGAAAGGTTAGCGCTCCCGCCTTTCTGATGGCGGGGGTGAGACATTTTTTGGGGGGAAAGGCAGGTGGGTGGAACGATGTGTTGAACAGGAGAGGATTTATGGCAGTATTTTCGGGAGCAGCTCGGAGTCGTCCATCGTCGGCCGCACCGGCTTACTCAGGATGGGCTTTTATCGGCAGAAAACGACCGGAGCGCTCATCCTTCTTCATTTTCTCTTTGTGTGTGTGTGTGAGAGAGAGAGAGAGAGAGTGTGTGTGTGTGTGTGTGTGTGCACTCGACTGTCAGCCAGGAAACGAGGTGTTATCCATCTCCTCCTCTCGGAGCTTGTGACTTCTCGCCGTAGAGACGGGGATTAGCGTTAAAGACTCCTCACTCCTCCCTTTTCGCCCCGCTCTCCGCTACCGAGGTGCGGTTTTGGGGGTTTGAGGGACATATTCGTGCTTTTTGTCATCCTCTGCCCAACATCACACCCTTCCCCCAAAAAAGTGGGGGCAGCAGGCATTTCAACAACCGGTTAGAATACGAAGAACCGACCTTTACTCGTGCTGAAGTTCTATTTTCTCTCTGTTTCTCCCCCGTGTCTATCTCTTTCTCTCCCTCTCTCCTTCTGTCTCTCTTTTTCCCGTTGTATCTCTCCGTCTCCGCTAGTTTATCTCTCTCTCATTCTGTCATTGCATCTCTTGCTCCTCCCGTATCTCTTTTTCTGTGCGTATTTAGCAGCATATTTGCAGTGAATAAATCAAACGTCAGTTGCCTTAATTACTAGTTTCCGACTCCTTGCACGTGATGCTTTGCTCCAGACAAATTTTTAAGCCGGAAGCTGTTTTAGGCGACGTTCTAATCAGTATGCTTTTGTACGTAATCAGCAGCATATTACGGGTAAATAACAGTGGAAGCAGATATTACACTGTGCAGCTGGTGTAAAATCCACCCTCTCCTCAGAGCTTTGTCTAAGTGCTTTAATAAAACTGACCGTCCAGACCATGTCTTAATTAAAGTCTTACTAATTGTCTTGTTGCCCCCAGTCCCTCCATGAGCTCCAGCGTTAACCAATTTCTCCTCCTCTCTCTTTCTCCTCTCGTCTCTCTCTGTCTCTGCTCGTTTCTCTCTCTCTCTCTCTCTCTCTCTCTCTCCTTGTGATTTTTACCGTGTGTTTAAAGTTATCACTGGTGCGGAAGGGATCGATCAGCACCAGGTCTGAAAACGCGTGACGTACCTCAGCCCCGTAGAGCAGCTCATAACGTGAGATATTTATGGCAGGAAGTGTAATTATTTGTCACATAAACGTGATAAACGGCGGCAGCGCGGAAGAGGAGGAAGTGAGAGCGTTCCCGGATCGTCGCGTCGCGTTCTGAAATATAGTCTCGGATACGTTTACGGGGATTATGTCTCCTATCATAAAGTCATCCGTCCTCAACCACCGACCAACATCTCTCTCTCTCTCTCTCTCTCTCTCTCTTACTCCTCCAACATCTCTCCCCCAATCACAACTCTCTCTTTTCCTCACGCTCTGTCCATCTCTTGCTCCCTCCCTCTTTCTTCTCTCTTTTTCTCCTCCTCTCCCGCACCCTAACTCTCTATCTCTGCTTGTATTTCCCCCCGTTTTTCTCCTTGTCTCTCTCGTACGATTTGTGGATTCTGTGGACGCACTGCCCCGTCCCGTGTGTTTGTGTGTTTTCCATCAGTGAGCCTCTATAAGCTCGTGATGACGAACCGCGAGTTCTCTCCAGCGCATTTATTCTCGATTAAACCTGCGCTTACTTTCAATATCACCTCGGTCCTCCTCGGGGAGCGTTTCTCAGAGAAACGGTTTTGATTATGAAGCTTGGCGCGCGGCGCTTTTTTGGCTGGGAGTTAAAAGTGCGTGGCTGGGCTCCGTCTGCCGATCGAAGGGAGTCGGGAAGCGAGCACCTCGAGACCCACCGAGTAATTAGTCGTTTTGCTGAGCCGTACGAGCTCCGGCGCCGGCTTGTGTCGTCCCGCTGCGAGCGACTACACCCGCGTTACGGGAGCTGGGATACCTGCTCGGATTCCCGACTGCGGGAAACGACCCGGAAGTGTGTGAGACGCGGCCAAAACGAGAGGTTGAGTTCCCTAAAAATATCGATCAAAGTGTTCATTTTGGCAGCGACTTTAGATTTGGTCTCGGTGTTTAGAGGGAACGGCTGCTGCAGAGGAACTGACCAACACCTCGTCCACCAACTTTTGTTTTACAAAATATGCATGGCGACGGTACCTTGCTCGCGAGTACCTCAGTGGTACCTTTACCGGCTCGGGACTTGGACCGGCGTCCTTCTGATCACAGGGCCAACTCCCTAACCCAGCTTTCTGACTCTCTTTTCCCCTCTCTCACTCTCGATCACTCCTGCTCTTCCCCAGTCTCTCTCTCTCTCTCTCTTTCTCATTCCCTCTTTCTTCTGTCTTCCTCCTTCCTCTCACTCTCGATCACTCCTGCTCTCTCCCCAGTCTCTCTCTCTCTCTCTCTCTTTCTCATTCCCTCTTTCTTCTGTCTTCCTCCTTCCTCTCACTCTCGATCACTCCTGCTCTTCCTTAACTCTCTCTCTTTCTTTCTCGCCTCCATCATCACTCCCCAATTCCCAAGTATCTCTCTTTTCCCTCTCATTCCCTCTCTTCTCTCTCTCTCACTCGCCAATTCTCTCTCTCCGACTCCCTCCCTCTCTCTCTTCGGAATTCTCTCTCTTCCCAATTTTCTCTCTCATCACTTTTTCCCAAATCTCTCTCTCTCTCTTCAACTCTTTCTATCACTCTCCACCTCTATTTTACTCCTTCTCTCTGTTTTTCTCTCTCTTTCTCTCTCTCTCTCTTGCTCTATGTCTGTCTTTTAGCTCTATGTCTGTCTTTTAGCTCTATGTCTGTCTTTTAGCTCTATGTCTGTCTTTAGCTCTATGTCTGTCTTCCCTGTCTAGTCTAAAATGTATATTGTATATTGTCTGGTTTAAAATGTATATTGTTTAATGTATATTTTAGTATTTTACTTATTTATTGTTTATTCCATGTGCCTAGTCGTGCCACTGCCTATTTATTCTCTGTTCTACTGTTCTTTGTTTGTTTGCACTGGAAATAACCTGGAGCCACGTCGTCTCGTCTCTCTATGTATCTGTACAGTATATGGCAGAGATGACAATAAAGTTGACTTTGACTTTGACTTTTGACTTTGACTTCTCCAACCCACACTCTCCTCTGTTAGCCAGGAGTGTATAAGAGCGGTATTTACGGTTAGGGCTGAGCAATATCCTCAACTTACCCACCCTTCTCTCCCTCCCTCCCTCCTTCTCTCCGGTGTGTGTGTGTTCAGGGTTCCACTTGAGCGGGACAGTGACAGAGCCGGCGACGGCGTCGGAGCCGGAGGCAGTGTGCAGCGTGGCCATCAGTTTCGACCGCTGCAAGATCACCTCGGTGACGTGCGGCTGCGGCAACAAGGACATCTTCTACTGCGCCCACGTGGTGGCGCTGTCGCTGTACCGGGTGCGGCGTCCCGAGCAGGTCAAGCTGCACCTGCCCATCTCGGAGACGCTGCTGCAGATGAACCGGGACCAGCTGCAGAAGCTGCTGCAGTACCTCATTACCGTGCACCACACCGAGGTGCTGCCCACCGCACAGCGCCTCGCCGACGACATCCTCTCACACAACTCCCAGATCAACCAAGTGCACGGTGAGACGCCCCACACACACACACACGCCGACAGAGGGTTCGTGACCCGAGGTTCTTGAATACATTACAGTGCGCCACAACCACATGTGAGCTTTGCGTTCGACCCATCCGCGAGGAGCAGCGGGCAGATTTTTTTGGCAGCACCCGGGGAGCAGTGTTTGGGTGCGGTACCTCGCTCGTGAGTACCTCAGTGGTACCTTTACCGGTCCGGCAACCCTGCGATCACGGGGTCAACTCCTTAACCGTTATACTACCAACTGCCCCTCCGTTCTTCCCTCACTCCCTCTCTTTCTCGCTCCCCCTCCATCTCTTCCCCTCTCTTTCTCTGCCGCATCACTCCCTCTCTCTTTTCTTGCTCCCAGACTCTCTCGTCCTCTCTCTCTAACCTCTCTTTCTCTCCTCCATCACTCCCCCTCTCTCACTCCAGCTACACTACAAGCTACAGAGGAACACTACCACTCCGAAAATGACGGTGGTTCATCCAGTAACACTTCATATTTGTGCTGCGTGATTCTCTTGAAGTGATGCAGCTTAATTCAAACGTAAAATGATGTTTCTGTGACTGCGTTGTTTTGCCACACGATATCACCATTTGTAAGAATAAATAGATCGTGAGCCACATGAGCATTTTCCAGTACAATTTCCATTTCCTGTAGAGCCTAAAAAGTTTCTATTTCCTTCTTTACTACAGACAAGTTCGTATTTCCATCTTTCCTTCCGCCATTGGCATCCTCAGTTTTATCACCCCCTTTTTCCGGCAGCCCTGACCTCCCCCCGCCCCCCGCCCCACCCCCAACCCTCGTCCCGAGTCTGAAAGGACAGCTCGGAGGGAGGAAAGGGGAAAAGACCCGTCTGGCTCGTGAGACACAACGGCAGTATTATATTTCACTTTAGTCGGGAAACGGAAATCTAAAACGGATGTTCCAATTATGGAAAAACAGCGCGGGTTAAGTGGCGGATTTCGGGGCCCCTGGCGGGTGGGGGTAAGGTGGGGGTTAGATGTGGATGGGGGACGTAAGGCGGTGGTTTTGGGGTTGGGGTGGAGAGGGGAGGGAATGCTTTCATCAGGGCGGGAGCGCCGGAGCGGGCGGCTGGAATGCAGGACGTGGGTTTGATGTGGTGCTGAGTAAATCTTTAGAACTAGACTGCCAACGATTAAATCGTCAGACTCACAGTTTTTTGTTTGGAGGTCTGGACTTCCTCATCAGACGGAGCACGTGCACAGGGTCGGGGTGGGGGTCTCATTTGGGACGGGAGGCGCTCCACCCCATACCCAAATATACTCCATTGTTTTTACAGTTATATCGTTTGCTTTGTGTAGGTTGGTTTTATCACAGTCCATTCCTGGCTGCACTCAGAGGTCTCTTTTTATAATCTGTGTATCGTCTTTCATGCACTCGGCGGGATAATGGCTCTGCTTAAGTCCGTTTCTGACGGAATGATGAAGACGTCTGTGACACACGTGCCATTTCTGGAGGAACTAACTTCACTTAAATCTGTTTTTAAAAATCATCTGTTTATTACCATGTTGAGGTGTGATGAAGGTGTTCTGCTTCATGCTGTGGACGGTGCTGTAAATGACGATGACGTGTGTGTGTGTGTAGGAGCCCCAGACCCGACAGCGGGGGCCAGCGTGGACGATGAGAACTGCTGGCATCTGGACGAGGAGCAGGTGCAGGAGCAGGTGAAGCTGTTCCTGTCGCAGGGCGGATACCACGGCTCGGGCAAACAGCTCAACCTGCTCTTCTCCAAGGTACAGGCATCACACGGTCGTTATTACACTGGCATCATACTAGCATCATCACACAAGCATTGCACGGGCATCATCACACTGGCAACACCACACTGGCATCATAATATGGGCATTGTCGCAAGGACATCACCACACTGGCATCATCACCTGGCATTATCACATGGGCTTTGTCACACTGGCATCTTCACCTGGCATCATTACATGGGCATCATCACACTGGCACCATAATATGGGCATTGTCGCAAGGACATCACCACACAGACATCACCACACTGGCATCACCACCACACTGGCATCTTCACACTGGCATCATAATATGGGCATTGTCGCAAGGACATCACCACACTGGCATCATCACCACACTGGCATCACCACCTGGCATCTTTACATGGGCATTGTCACACTGGCATGACCACACATGATCACATGGGCATCATCACACTGACATCTTCACCTGGCATCATTACACGGGCATTGTCACACTGGCATCATCACACTGCTATCATCAAACGGGCATCATCACACATGACCACATCATCACACAGGCTCATATATATATACACACAAGCGGCACATTGGCATCATCACATGGTCATCATGATACAGGGAATCTTTGCACAGACATCACACTGGCATCATTACATGGGCATCATTACATGGGCATTGTCACACAGACATCATCACACTGGCATAATTACATGGGCATTGTCACACTGGCATCATCACACTGGTATCATCAAACGGGCATCATCACACAGGCTCGTATATATATATATGTACAAGCGGCGCACTGGCATCATCACACGGGCATCGTGATACGGGCATCATTGGTTGTAAAATGATTGTAAAAGTCTGACCTCTGTCGTGTGTGTAGGTGAGAGAGATGTTAAAGATGCGGGACTCGAACGGGGCGCGGATGCTCACACTCATCACCGAGCAGTTCATGGCTGACCCTCGACTGGCGCTGTGGAGGCAGCAGGGCACTACCATGACCGACAAGTACCGCCAACTCTGGGACGAGCTGGGTGAGTCTTACACACACACACACACACACACACACACACAGCAATGTCGATTCCCCGCCGAACCCCCCCCTTAATGTGGGACAGAGCTGGATATTTTAGTTCTGATCACAGTAGCAGTTTGGCGTGGAGGGGCTGTGAACTCTGCATCCCCCACCCCGCCGCAGCATCTCGGAGGACGGCCGTTTAAAAGACGCTGACGCGGTGTGCATTTGCAGCGTGATCAATATTGCTAATCCCTTCCCCACTCAAACCTCCCCCAGGACCTTCTGGCTAAAATATTGTAACGTAAGCTCAAAGCCGTAATGTTATTTCTTTTCCTGCGAAAAACACCGTGAGTGCTCTTGTCGCAACCTGCATCAACCGAGTTTAGGTTATAATAGGACTCGACCAAGAGGTTGTGGGTTCGAATCCTTCCTCCAGCACGTTCACCACTGGGTTACCGAACAAGACCCTTAACGCCAAGTGGAAAAATCTTCGACAGTTGGTAGTGTTACGGTTAGGGAGTTCCCAGAAAAGCTACGTCAATACAGTAAGTACAGTGAGTAGTTGTAAATTGTTACTTTCATCCCTGTGTTTATGAATTAAACTTAGTTTATTGTGTGACGTAAAACCATGTGCACTTAATTTTGAGATGTACAGTATAGGCGACGACTCGCATCGCGCTCCTAACAGCTGCCTGATGGAGTCAGAGGACGGGGTCCAAGTGAGAATCCGAAGCCAACTCTAAAAGGCGGAACGGACAAAACTTACGCATTTGAGAGCAGCTTACGCAAGTCGGAAAAACCAAAACCTGAATGACATTTCATTGTTAAAAATACTTTTTAACATCGTTTCACTTTTTTAAGAATTGAGTATTCTTTGTGGTTGTATTGTAGCTAACTGCGATATTAAAGCGGTAGCTATAGTTTTTACTCGTAAGTAGCTTGTAGCTGGAAAAACTATCGATTAAAAGTAGCTTCTGCAAAACTCTTAGTCTTTCTCCTGTTCGAGTACCGACTTCTTCCTTTTCTTTTTTCCGTTCAGGTGTTATTCCCCCTCTTGTTTTACCTTGAAAGGAGGAAGACCCTTATTGTTAAACGGAGAGAGAGAGATGAAGAGAGACAAGACTCATCGTCTCGTCTCTCCCTCACCCTCTCTCTCTCTCTTTCTCTGATGAATCACTCGCCCTGTCAGCGCTGTAATTGGAGAGGGCTTCGTTATGAAGGCTCACACCCTCTCTTCCTCTCTGCTCCCTCGCTCCCTCTCTTCCTGACAGGACCCCACTCTCCTCCTCCTCCTCCATCTCTCCTCCTCCCTCTCTCCTGACAGGAGCGATAATGCTGAGAGCGTTTCATTAAATCCTGGACACTTAATGTGACACCAGCGGTCAGGTAGACGCTCCGAGGAGGAGTGAGGGAGCGATTACTGAGCAGATTTATATTCTCTCTCTCTCTCTCTCTCTCTCTCTCTCTCTCACCTCCACCCTTTCTTTTCACCTCGCCCTCTCCTCCCATCTCTTTCTCCATCCCTCCCTCTGTGTGTCTCTCTCTCTCTTCTCTCCTCTCTTCCTCTCTCCCCACTCAGTCTTGCCCCATTCGTCTCTCCCTTTCTGTTGTTCTCTCCCTCTCTCTCTCTCTTCTTTCTTTTTCTCTTTCCTTCCCTTTCCCTCCTTCCTCCACCCTTTCTCTCTCTCCTCTGTATCTCTATCTCCCTTTCTCTCTGTCCCACTCTCTTTATCTCTTTCTTGTCCTACTTCTCCCTCTCCTTCCTACCCCCACTCTTCTCTTCTCTCGCCTCTCAGTCTTGCCCCATTCATCTCTCCCTTCTGTTGGTTCTCTTCCCCTGTCTTCCTCGCTCCCCCTCGCTCTCTTTCTTTTCCTAACTCTCTCGTTCTCTGTCCCTCTCCTTCCACCGTTTCTCTTTCTCTCCCTCCTTCTCTCTCTCTCTCTCTCTCTCTCTCTCTGTCTCTGTCTCTCTATCATGAGCAGGGCCCCTTTTGTTAAGGGAACAAAGGCATGTTTGGCTCAGACAGGCCTCATCAGCCATGTGGATGGGTATGCTGTGTGTGTGTGTGTGTGTGTTTATAGATGGGGTGAGTGTGTATATATATATGTGTGTGTGTGTGTGTGTGTGTGTGTGTGTGTTTATAGATGGGGTGAGTGTATATATATATATATGTGTGTGTGTGTGTGTGTGTTTATAGATGGGGTGAGTGTGTATATATATATGTGTGTGTGTGTGTTTACAGATGGGTGAGTGTGTATATATGTGTGTGTGTGTGTGTGTGTTTATAGATGGGGTGAGTGTGTATATATATGTGTGTGTGTGTGTGTGTTTATAGATGGGGTGAGTGTGTGTATATATATATGTGTGTGTGTGTGTGTATGTGTGTGTGTTTATAGATGGGTGAGTGTATATATATATATGTGTGTGTGTGTGTGTTTATAGATGGGGTGAGTGTATATATATATATGTGTGTGGGTGTTTATAGATGGGGTGAGTGTATATATATATATATGTGTGTGTGTGTGTGTGTGTTTTATAGATGGGGTGTATATATATATGTGTGTGTGTTTATAGATGAGGTGAGTGTGTATATATGTGTGTGTGTAAGTTTATAGATGGGGTGAGTGTGTATATATATGTGTGTGTGTGTGTGTGTGAGTGTGTATATATATATGTGTGTGTGTGTGTGTGTTTATAGATGGGGTGAGTGTGTATATATATATGTGTGTGTGTGTGTTTATAGATGAGTGAGGTGTATATATATATGTGTGTGTGTGTGTGTGTGTTTATAGATGGGGTGAGTGTATATATATGTGTGTGTGTGTGTGTGCTTATAGATGTGTGAGTGTGTATATATATGTGTGTGTGTGTGTGTGTGTGTGTGTGTTCATAGATGAGGGAGGTGTGTATATATGTTATAGATGAGGTGAGGGTGTATATATATGTGTGTGTGTGTGTGTGTGTGTGTGTAGCGGTAGAGACAAATAGAAGGAGGGTCTCAGCTCTGGATGAGCAGGTTGACAAGGAGGAGGTGAAGGCTCAAATTAGGCCTGTAAAAGGCACAGCCAGGGGCATTGTGTGTGTGTGTGTGTGTGGGTGTGTGGGTGGGTGTGTGTGTGTACATGTGCTTTGCGCATGTGTGCGTTCGTTCGTTTATTCAGCCAGGGCCAATATTGTTTTAATTAATCTGGGCACGGGGGCCGCTGTGGCGGAAACTGATGCCTTTTCATGGGAGGGAAGGAGGGATGGAGGGGGGGGTAAAAGGAAGAGAGGAAAAATGAAATTAGGACTTTGACATAATGACAGCGGTGGACACTAATCCTGCACGTTATCGCGGCTAGCCAACTGACAGCGCTTTAACGCTAGGAGCCGGGTTCCGATACTCGAAACGCTTACTTCAATGTTTAACTTTTTATTTAGTGTTTGATCTTTAACATTGCAGTATCCAGCTTTTAAACGTTACTCTTAAACGGTACTTCTAATTGTGAGTTTTAACGCTACTTACCATAAAAAAAAGTGCAGCCAAGCTACTGCTTTAATATAGCTAGCTTACTTACAGTTTGTACTTTAATGTGCAGTATCCAGTGTTGGGGAAGCAGCTTTTACATGATACTTTTAA
>JAVGVS010001085.1:0-36473 GCA_032718565.1 Distichodus sexfasciatus
AGTAAGATGTGATTTTCCATTTTATTACTTTTGCTAAACACACGATAATAGAAATACTACGTTTCAGACAGGCTGAGTCATTCTGGTTTGATAAAACTTTGTATGTAAACATGTAAACATGGCGTACTGGCATGTTGGGGTTCAGTAATTCTTATGCACGGGTCCTTTTTCCATATTAGTTCCAAAGTTCAAATAAATTACTTTTATACTTTTGCACAAAGCATACAACCCGATTTTACAATCATAATCACAGTTTTGATTTTACAGAATGCAATGCCCCTTAGTAATAACTTCAAACCAAATGCCATGGGTTATGTCCCATCAAACTTTACTTGATAAGCCTGTGCAACTGAACTGCGCAACCTGAAATTCTATCCTAAGGTTATCCATGTATGTTTGGTTCTGATCAAGAACGAATGGAAAAGTTCAGATTACAGTATACTTGCTATGGCAGAACCCATGGCCATGGCAGATTTAATTTCCTCCAGTAAAATGATGTGGAATGATTATATAGTCATGAAGTCATATGGATTCAGATGTAGGAACACTAATCCAACTTAACCCACACTATATGTTCCCATATATTCCATTATACAACAGGGACAAAGGCAGAAATGTGGAATGCTTTGTCAGCTAATTATATCACATGGAGGAGTGTGTTGAAGAAGGCGCGTGTGCCTGACCCTCCTCCACTTGTTGATCAGAGACTTATTGATTAGGAGAACACAAACTCTTTGTTCTGTATCTTGAGATGGGAGAAGTGTCCTGGCCAGTGGTGGACACTACACAGGCACACTTCTTATCATGGGGAAAAGATGGTCACCTGACCTCCAGCTGCTTTTATGATCACCTAAGATAATGAAGGAACTGTGAGCTTTCTGGCTTCTTTCCATGTCTGCTACATTCTTAAAATGAAGGGGAGTTTAGTTCACTAATTACTTTATTCAACAAATGGCCGAGTGTGAGGCAGATCGGGGAGGTGACCTGTGACTTCTCCTGATCTCGTGACTAGCATGAAGTTCTTGTCTTTAAATGACTGATTTATAAAAGAGATATTTGGGCTGCAGCTTTTCACAAGCTTTTTGGGGGCTAATAATTTACCAAGTGGACGTGTTGTTCATGCCTCAGTGTATTAGACTTAGTGACTCTTTCTAAACTGTTTCTTGGTTTTATAGTTACAGTCTACAGGCATGATGTAACTCTACTGATTACTGATAGACTGTCACCTGTCAAACAACCAATCACATTTTAGAAAAGGGGGAATAACATCCACTTTATCCACAGATTTGAAAGGAACAAGTAACGGAATTCTTCATAGAAATACCTCGTGTGTGATGCAGTGTAAAGTAGGAGGAAAATATTTCAAACAGAGACTGGTTTCAAAACCTCAGTAACTTTGTGTTTAGAATAAAATTTGTCCTGTATTTTCACTTTGTGCAGACTGTATAACTGTAGTCTTGGAGTAAAGGCTTGTGAGGATCTGGGGTCAGTTCTACAATCAGCAAACTGCCCTCTGATAGAGCTGGACCTCAGTAACAACGAGCTGCAGGATTCAGGGGTGAAGCTGCTCTCTGATGGACTGACGTCTTCACACTGTAAACTGCAGACACTCAGGTCGGATTAATTGACTATGTTCACATTTCTGTCTTTATTTGTAAGCAGACTTCTCTTACAAATACGAACAAATACTTCTTTATTGTGTAAATTTCAATAATTACAGGAGAGCTGGATATGAATAATGTATTTCAATCACACATTTGTTAACACATTGACATGAACTCCATGATGTTTGTGATCCCACAATCTCTGTTTAATCTGAACTCTGATCTGTTTGTGCTCCCACTGTGCAGGTTAGCTGGTTGTAAACTGAAGGCAGAGTCTTGGAGATCTCTCACATCAGCTCTACAAACGGAAAGGTGCCTCCTGAAAGAGCTGGAGTTCAGTAACAATGACCTACAAGGAGTGGACACGATGTTTGATGAACTGAAGCTTTTCCAGCTGCAGATCCTCAGGTGAGATTTCTCTCTCTAATTCTGCAGCTCATATTTCCTAATGAAGTGAGAAACACACCAGCCTAAAAAAAAAAAAAGTTCGGGGCCAGGGTGGAGGTTGGTGGTGGGAGTGTAGCAGAGTGTGTCTGGAGCTACAGTAAAGCTCTGATGCAGCAAACATGTTGACTGAACTGTGAAGATCAGAACACTGCTTTACTGCGTATCAATTTGACTCATTTCTCTTGTTAAAGTCCAGCTCAGACCTACTGTGTGTTCAGTGTGCATGACTTGTTGAACACACAACCACTGAAACACACACATTTGTACATGAATACATTCTTTAAAAGGATTCTCACTGTTGTTCTGCAGATTGGCTCTCTGTAATCTTGGAGTAACGTCTTGTGAGGATCTGGGATCAGTTCTACAATCAACGAACTGTCCCCTGATACAGCTGGACCTCAGTAACAACGAGCTGCAGGATTCAGGAGTAAAGCTGCTCTCTGATGGACTGAAGACTTCACACTGTAAACTGCAGACACTCAGGTCAGATTCCTCTCAGATCATTAATGACAGAATAATATCAGTTATGATAGAGAAAAATATGTTCGTATAAAATTCAAAATGTATTGTATCATGTATGTATCAAAATATTTTTTCAGTATAAACCTAATCAAGCTTTTAAATCTGGATGTGTAGAGTCACTATAGCAACCTGAAGTGTTCATTCTTTCCCACATGTTGAGTTGGTACAACAGGGATGTGTGATTTACAGCAGAAAGAGCAGGGGAAATATGAATTTACATCATATGTCTATGTTAAAGTGTTTGGTGTGAGGTAAGACTCATCAGGTTTGATGGATTCCAGGTTGGAGTGATTAGAGCAGGGGAGTGGGTGTGGACACTAGAGTCCATAGAGGACAAAACACATCTTGTTTCACACCAATTTAAGAGATGCTTTAGTGCCATAAGATGTCCTTTACCACCTGCTGAATGGATATTAATGACATGCTTCCTTATTCATTTCCACTAAAACACAAACATGAGATCTGCAAGAGGATTTCAATCAGTAATCAGGTAAACTGCTCCTAGTGACCGGGCAGCACGGAATTGCCTCACAAATCAAATGTCCACCTGATTTCATCTGCTGTGATGTTTACCTGCTGTTGATTTCAATGCTGCATAGAATCACTGCACATCATCTCCCACACTGTGTGTGTCTCCTCCTCTGTCCTTCCTCTCTACAGCTTGTCTGGGTGTTTGGTGACAGATGAAGGTTGTGCTTCTCTGGCTTCAGCTCTGAGTTCAAACCCCTCACACCTGGAAGAACTGGATCTGAGCTACAACCATCCAGGAGACTCAGGAGTAAAGCTGCTCTCTGCTCGACTGGAGGATCCACACTGCAGACTGCACACACTCAGGTAGCTACAGCTTGAGCTGATGTGCTAACAATGCTAAAGCACAATAAGGAGGTGCAGAGCCAAATCCTGTAACTAAACGTGATGTTTAGTCCAGAATGGAGACATCAGTATGAAGATATCACTGTAATATCATGTAGACGTTTGCATGTGGGAGGCTTTATAACAAGCAAGTAGAAAAATAAAGGAGCAGAAAACTGCAGCACTGATCATATTTACCTCCTGCATTTCCTCATGTACAAATACACACTCCAACATCTACAACATTGATCTGCTGCATTCATTTACATGCTGATGATTCTATTTGGCACCATCAAAATATTACCAACAAACTGTAGGAATGATGAATATCAAACTCCTGTTCATCTGACATTTTTAGGATTAAAAACTGCATTATTCAGTCATTACAGTTTTTACAGTTGTTTTCACACATGTCTCAATACCATGTTGACTTTTTCAAAACTCTTCCCACTGTGAGCTTTACAAACACACACCTGAACACATCTTACAGTAAATATTGTAATAAAAACTAACACAGTAAATATCAAATTCAGCTGTGTGTAATATACTGTAAAAGTCAAATACACTACAATCAGTTACTGAAAATACCTTTACACAAATATCAAACTGTCATTGTTTACAGTCATTTACACACACACAGATCAGCTATAACATTATGAGCAGCATTACAGTAACACTTTCAGCAGTTTGAGCTCCAGCAGCTGGTCTAGTGTCCATCAGTGTCTCAAAACTCTACTGTATACCACCTCATCAATCCTGTGTCCTGCATTTGGACATCAACTTTCATCAACATGTTTTCTCTTGTCATACAGCAGGAAAAATCTCATGTGCAAATATGAAATACACTGTAAACATCAGCACTTTAGTACAGCGACACGGCTGCAAATAAACTCCAACTTTCAGCTGAAATCAGAAGAATCTGAATGACAGTAACTGATGCTTTTACAGTAGTTTGATGTTGAAATGAAATTCAGCTCCATCTGAAGTGATTTATGTTGTTAGATTGTGAAGTGAAAGTAAAGTGTTTTGAACAGAATGTCTAAACTCCTGCAAAAGTGTTGTAAATGTACAGAGTTTAGCTGCTGGTGAACATTGAGAGAGAAACACTATTATCACTGCTCTGATAAAGTGTGTGTGTGCGAGAGAGAGAGAGAGAGAGAGAGACAGAGAGAGAGGTTGTGTGTGTGTGTGTGTGTCTGTGTTCGTGTGTGTGTTTTATGAAGTGTGTATGTTTGTTGTAGGCTTGATCATGGAGGAAGTACCAGACTTAAACCAGGACTACAAAAATGTAAGTTCACACACACACACACACACACACACTCTATTCATGTTGGTGATGTGTGTCTCTTGTTTTGTGCAGATGTGTGTGACCTCACACTGGACCCAAACACAGCACACACACAACTCTCTCTGTCTGAGGTGAACAGGAAGGTGACGCGCGTAGATGAGCATCAGTCGTATCCTGATCATCCAGAGAGATTTGATGTGTGGTGGCAAGTGATGTGTAGAGAGAGTCTGACTGGACGCTGTTACTGGGAGCTGGAGTGGAGTGGACGTTATGTTGTTGTTGGAGTGTCAAATAGAGAACTAAAAAGAAAAGGAGGCAGTGCTGACTGTGTGTTTGGACGCAATATAAACTCCTGGAGACTGCGCTACTATAATAACAGATACTCTGCCTGGTACAACAATAATGAGACTGTCATATCAGCTCCCACCTCCAGCTCCAACAGAGTAACAGTGTATCTGGACTGGCCGGCCGGCACTCTGTCCTTCTACAGCGTCTCCTCTGATACACACACACTCATACACTTACACACATTCCACTCCACATTCACTCAGCCCCTCTACGCTGGGATTGGACTCGGTCGTGACTCCTCAGTGTGTGTGTGTCAGATAAAATAACCTCCTGTATCCTGCAGTAACACCTGAGTCTTCACCTAAACACACACACACATAGACACACAAACACAAACACACACATATAATCTACACAAATGTGTTATAATGTGTCTAGAGGTCAGTCATACATGTTTTATATTGTGTTGTGTTCAGGACTTCCTCCACTATTCAGATTTGTCGTAGTTTGATGTATCAATGCTGACACAGTCTTTTTTGATGACAACTGACCTGCCCCTGTTAAAATGTTTTATCTTTATGTTGAAACCAGATAGAACTACTAGAAATATAAGAACAGTGTCTGTTTTATTGAGTTTTTACTAGTCAGAGACATTTTATGGCTTAGCGCTGTGAGGAAGATTAAGATTAGTACCAGGTGAAAAGACTTCTTTATCCATTTATCCATCTGGATATAGAATAAAATCATGTGATAACAAATAATGCATTTTTCTAGAGTGATTTTTTGCTATTGATTACTTTCTAAAATTAGATAATGGAAAACAAATCACTCATTTTGACCTATAAAATGAAGTGCTTTTGTCCTTTCTGGGAGAGACCTCTTTGCTGTTTGGAGGTTGCTCTGATGACTGAAATTCTTGCCACACTCCGAGCAGTGGTACGGCTTCTCACCTGTATGGACCCGCTGGTGCCTGTGGACGTTGCTCTGCTGAGTGAAGCCCTTGCCACACTCTGAATGAATGGATGGCCGCGAGGTAGATGAAATGACGCAGAACGAGGGCAAGACGAGAGCAGCCTTTTTTTCAACCACAGAACAACGCTTCTGATGGATCTATACGAAGAACACAAAAATATTATAACAAAAAAGGCAATATTTTAGCCATCAATAAAGTCAGAGTGACCGCTTGGCAGAATTTTGCAGACAGACTAAATGCGTAAGTCATGTAAATGTTACGCGTATTTGTGACTATAGTGATTTGGTTGTACAGTGATTAACACTGTCACCTCTCTATGTTTAGCCCTTATGACTACAAAGACTTTAGGTTGTTAAGTACAGCTCTACTGACTTAGACATGTTTGATCCCCACTGACCCACTTGCCTATTTATTGACTTGAATATCCGTCCTTCACTATTACATCTCAACAGAAGCAATGTCAGTGAAGAGCGAAGAACCTGACAGCAAGTAAAAACTAAATATAAAAATATTTCACAGTGGTATCTTATGAAAAAATGTCATTTTGATCACAATAGTTTACAAAATTCATAAATGTAATTGTAGAACAATAAGAAAATGAGCCAGGCAACTGCTACTGATGGGGGGCCTCCACCTGAGGACCTCACACCAGCAGAGGACCTTGCACTGAGCTTCAATAAAGAACGGCCTCAGGTGAAAGGAATAGAAGGGGGGATATCAACAAAGATTATTCCCCCAGGTGCCCGGGAAAAATATAGGTGTGCATCCCCTAATAGTGATGTCTGAAAACTGTTGGTATGCCTGTCTGTGCAGTGAGAGGAGATGTAATATATCTGACTGATCCCACAGCCATATCAATCCATGTGTAAGTATGTAATGATTTTGTTTTAAATAAAGGATAGTGTCTTGCAATTGTTTGTTGCTTCAACAACTGTACTACTCCTCATTTTGCAATTTGATGGCCCCAGTACATCTAGGGCTGTTGACGAGGAAACTGTCAGCAGCAGAGGTGGGCAAAGTTGCTAACTTCATTACTTAAGTACAGATGCCACTAGTTAAATGTTACTCCAATACAAGTGAAAGTCATACAGTCAAATTTTTACTTAAGTTAAAGTACTGAAGTACTTGGTTTAAAAAATATCTAAGTATTAAAAATACATCTTCTTTCACCGCATTGTTGCATTATTGCCACAACACTTACAATACCTAATGCCTCTGACTAGCTTGTAGAAGCTGTAGAATAAGGAATTGGTAGAATGTTACAGAATAAAACACAACTTAAACTGATAAAGAAAATGAGTCATTGGTTTATTTTATTAATTAATTGTAAGATTACACACTCCCACAAAACCGCATGGTAGTGTTCTGATACAGCCCTGGCAGTGTGTGCACACATATCTGTGTATGTTACTCAGGAGGACAGTGCAATAGCTGTAAATGCTGCCTGTTCAGAACATAAAATCAACATTCCAACTTGCTTAAAACCCAGCTCTACACCTCTAGCTTCATGACTTTCCAACAGTAACAATGTTAATCAAGACAGAAAACAGCAGAACTGTCTGAACTTGGTTTTATAGTTCCAGTCTACAGGCGTGATGTAACCCTACTGATTACTGATAGACTGTCAACTACCAAACAACCAATCACATTTTAGAAAAAAGGGAATAACATCCACTTTATCCACAGATTTGAAAGTAACGAGTAACAAGAACCTTGATAGAAATGTAGTGAAGTGGAAGTCCTACGTTTCCAAATAAAATACTACTCAGGTGAAGAACAGATACTCAAGAACTCTACTTAAGTACAGTACTCAAGTAAATTTACTTAGATACTGTCCGCCTCTGGTCAGCAGACGCTGACATGACAGAGGTCTGACCACATATGAAATGCTTTAGATGTGTTTGCAGTGTGAAGAATTTATTAACAATATACTTTACTGCAGGATTTAACCACACCACAGTCCCCTTCAGCAAGGAGTGAAGTGAGTAACTCCTACCTATTATTACCAACAACATACTAAGCTTCTATGTGACCCATTATCTGTTCTCACAGGATATACGTACCATTTATAAAAGAAAGCTGCTCCTGTCTGTTGAAAGGAAGAAGCTAGACTTTGAATTCAAAAGGCTTGGAGATCAAGAAACTAGAGAAGGATGTATTTACACACGTATAGCACAAAGGTATATGGTTTGAACTGAGTTGAACTTTCTGTTCTCTCTCTCCACAGCTTCACACAATGTCTGATTAATACATATCCTTGAATACAGACAATTCTCAGCACGTGTGTTTTTTATTTATTATTTTATTCAGAATGGTGAAGGCATGACCATCACCAGTGGCTATGTGAAATAGGTGTCTCTATAAAGGTTCCACTCCTTCCATCTATTCCCTCTTCAGGAGGAGGAATGTCCTCCCACTGCTCCTCTGCCGTGGGTGCGGGCAGTCTCTCCCAGCGGATGTGTGCAATGTTGTATAGGACTGCACAGGCAACCACAATATTGCATGCATGGTCTGGCCTTACTCTGAGGCCTTTCAGTCACCTAAATCTGCAGGAGGAAATATGTTAGCCTGAAACGTTGGTCTAAAAGAAATGTGGTGTGTATAAATTTCAAACCTCGACTTTAGTTGGCCAAAGGTCATCTCAGTTTGTGTCCTTGTTCTGCTGTGGGCAGTGTTAAATGCCCTCTCTGTCTCAGTTTGAGGTTCTGGCTAAGGGGTTAAAAGGTGAGGCAGGCAGGCAGGCATAACCCCTGTCCCCAAGCAGGACTCCATTAAACTCCCCTGTAGAAGAAAGTACATTCCTACAGTTCAAAAGACCCCCAACATGAAAGTAATGTGTACACAATAGTTTTCACAAATCATACACAAATCGTTTCCTGCTTGCTAAGGTAGTGCTAATAAAGTGTAAAAATGGTACGTTTTCGGGTTTTACAGTCCAACCATTTATGAACGGTACAAAATATTCTTAATCATGTTAACATGTGCATATTCATGTTTGTCTGGCCTGTGGTGGTTTATTAAAATTTTAGATTTAAAATACCAGATCAAGTTAATCAAGCTAAATGCTCACCTGTTATACTTGTAATTATTAGCATCGTGGCTGTGGTAGCGAGAGCACTGATGTTCAGACCCTTCTGGTTTATTTTTCCCGCTATTATCTCACGGGAAAATAATTATATGTGTGAATAAAGAGTGAAATGGAATTAAATAATAGTACAATTCTGTGTCATTAATAATCTTATATAACGGAACTGTAAGACGCAATGCACTTTACATATGCCATGAGGTACCAAACTGTGATTAATAAAAGCTGGATGGAGAAAAAAACTAAGAACATTAGACACATCGGGAATTATATATTTTATTTCTTTAGATAAGAGCAACACAAACAAAACAAAACAATTAAAAAAAAACATTAATTTAGTTCAGGAGGCTGCAGTATATGGTAAACTTACTGCAATCCACCATTTCTTCTAAAAATCTGTGCATGTCTTGCACATAGCCAAACCCAAAACAAAATGGAGTCAGAACATCATCTTTATTAACAAATAAATCTTCCGCATTCATTGCTTCGTACTCCTGCAGAGCCTTCCCTGCATCTTCATCTTTCATAGTCAGTATCTGGGGCAGCTGGACCAGACCAATGAATTGATGATGACTGTCAATGCACCACTGATTGGCTGTTTTTGCATGTGCAATGACAGATACCTTAGATATGAATAAAGATTTGGTGTATAATTTATGTCAATGTTTTATGCAATTATTGATATATAAGAAACAGAAATAAAAATTTACTTCTGCCTTTAGCGGTATTGCAGCATCCACACATTCATCCTGTGCCTGCAAAACATAACACTTAGTTACAGTTATCTGTTATCTGGCAATATGGTTGTTTCAGGACAGTACCCTTAACCTCTCTGGAAAAAACTGCACTGGACCACCTTGGATTACTTGGGGACATCCCACATTATCTGTAGTTTCAGAAGTCTACTGCATACTGATATCAGCTTCTTGGCACCCTCAGACAGATTTCTGGGAAGTGTATTTCGGGGGATGTTTGAAAATTACAGTGAGGATTTATTTGTAATATATATATTTGTAAAAACATGGTTTAAAATCCTATGTGAATCTCACAATCACTCCTGGTTTTGTAAAGGAGGGTCACTTATCTGCATATTTAATGACAGAATTTCACAAAATGTATTTTTTGTGTGCAAGAGTCAGTGTGAGCCTGAGGGGGCATTCTGATTGGCCTCTCTTTGTGCCAAGTAAACCTACATGGTTTCTCTGTACATGGGACAAACAGACACCTTAGGGTCCAATTTAGATTCACCTAATTTCTTGCTGCATCTCCTAACTGTTATTTGTGTTACCGTCCATTACAATCTTTCCATCACAATGGAGTTTTCAAATTTCGTTTATGTTATACAAGTACCTTAAGGTTACCTCCCTGCATTCTCGCACATTAATGATACAGTCACCCTAGTTGTATTGTAATAGTCCACCTTGCACTACCTTCAAAAATGACTGCATTTTTAATATGCCCATCTAAATGGTGTTGGATTCTTCCCAACCTCACAGGCAGGGCAGGGCATAATGGGCAGTGATACAAAGTGCAACAGGTTGTGCACTGCTGTGGACAACTCCTCACGAGTTATGGTGGGGTGCATCTGTAAAAGCACAAAGAAACAATATATATGTTTTAATAAGAAGCTTAAACATTTTTACATCACTTTAAACATGAAATTAAATATGCATCTGATATCTCAAGGAACAGAAACCACGATGTTGGAGAGGTTGTGTATAATATAAAACCTCAGTAAATATATTAACCGTGTGATTTTTTACAACACTTTTAATCAATTTTATTTGGATTTTCTGAGCTTTTTTTTTTAAAGTTCTTTTAATTTTCAAATTTGCTCTTTGTCTTGTTTTAAGTTGTTTTTTTTTTGTTTTTTTTCCATACCTGTGTATGATGATAAACTTGTCTTGCCTCGCCATAAGGAGACCAAGAACCTTTCTCAAGACCACACGAACAGCTAAAAACTAGATGCTGAAAACTAAGACACTCACAAGATAAATTCATGAAAAGCTCTGTAAAAGTAGAAATGTGTCTATTTTACGGTAAGATAACGTCAGCTAACTGACTAGCAGTTGCCGTAACTGGGGGACAAAAAAAAAAAAAAAACACACCTCACTCCAGTCATCAAATAAACAAGTTATTAACGCACATGCGACATGCAATTCAGTGCCTTGTTATTCTATGCATTATTCAAAATATTTTGAAATGAATTAAGGATTGCATCAGCACTTTGCACACTGAATTGCAAAATGTATTTTCAAATTACATGCTCAGTTTGAATATTGAATTGGCAACTGGCTTGGAGAATAATAGGTTTGTTTAAATATGTACTGTAAAATAAATTATATGAAAACAAGAAAATTGATTTTTCCATAATTCTTGAGGGCAAGTGACATTAGAACAGAATGGATCTGACTTTTACAGGAACAGCACAGACTCAGAGAGAGAGAGAGAGAGAGAGAGAGGGAGAGAGAGAGAGAGAGAGAGAGACGCTAGAGATTTAAAATAGTTAAAAGTTTATAATTATTATACATACAATCGGAGATTGAGTACTTTAAACTCTTTTTTTAGCACTCTGTTCCATGATGTGTATAATTGGCCATATAAACACTAAAATTATTTGATGTAGGTTTTTTGCATTAGTCATTTATTTTTATACATAAGTTTACATTATTATTTAATAAACTAATTCAAGCAACAAAATAATTTAAGAAGCCACTTGGGAGCCTAAAGAGCCGACTCTTTTTAGTGAGTCAAGCCATAAGAACCGATTCTCTTAAAAGAGCCGGAATTCCCATCACTACTGCACCTGAACGGAGTGTCACGAGAAAGCGAAAGTAAACTCCCAGCGAGTTGACGGAACTTCATCAGCGCTTTCTCCGTAACGTCTCAGGATCAGGACGACGTGAACCCGGTCTGCTGTGGTCACTTGTTCTCTACAACTGTACAACACACAAAGAACATTCGGGGGATAGTGAGGGTAACCGGACTAAAATCATCCAAAACCCAGGTGTGAGCCCGAAAAGAGTGAGCGAATCAGCTTCGAGGACGAAGTGCAACCATTACGTGATGTGACCTGAACAGGGGCGAAACCAAACGAGACACAGGTGACAGACATTAACCCGAAATCCCAACCTGACGCGTGAGAAGGGTGAACAGCAAGCTCAGGTCAGGACTGGAGCTCAGTGGTCGGGATCGGAGTGGACGGGGCCGAGGCGACACAGACGTGACAATAGTACAGTGTGGTAGAGCAGTAATGTAGACATGGAGCAGTAGAGCAGGTGTGAATCTTCATCCATCATTACACAGTGGGACAGTAAGTGTGTTTGGGGACGGTAGAGTCAGCAGCACTTTCAACACTTTCTGTACTGTAGCTACTGCAGGTGGGATAGCAGGAATACAGTATCAATGTAGAAATAATCTAGACATGTGTTAGTGGTTCTGCATTTGCTCAAATACTAAATACAAATACTAAACTAATGTTTTTCTTTCTTGTAGGAAAACCTGTTACTGAAGAACAAACAGAAGAAAATGTACTCTGATGATTTTACAGTGATGAACTTCCTCTTTGTCACACTGTTGACTTTCTCTCTATTCATGGAGACCACATCACGTATGTATTTATGTCCTGTAAAAAGCTCTTATTCCATCTTTATTTATTAATGTGAGGATCAAACATCAGTGTTACACAAACACTGAAGAAACAGCAAAAATGACAATTTGGGTTGATGTGATGAATTCAGATGATTAACAAATTATTATGAGAGTGTTTAGGTCATCAGCAATGATATCTGAGCAGTAACTCAAACCAGTGCAGAATAAGATGAGATCATACCAGAGATGAGTGATTAGATTAGATTGCAGTATGAACTTTGGTTTATTTATCCATTCCAGAGCAGTTTACGGTTGTGGGTCCAGCTGCTCCTCTGGTGGTTGATGCTGGTTCAGACCTGGTTCTGCCCTGTTCTCTACAACCCAGTATCAGTGCTGTGGACATGGTGGTGGAGTGGAGCAGACTTTATGAGACTAACATACTAGTGCACCTGTATGAACAGAATAAAGACAGAAATGATGAGCAGATTGAGTCGTACAGAGGGAGAACAGCTCTGTTTAAAGAAGAACTGCACAAAGGCAACACCTCACTCAAACTCTCAGCGGTCCAACCTTCTGATGATGGAGAGTACAAGTGTTTTATCAGATCAGGTTCCTACCATGATGACATCAATGTTCAGGTTGAAGTTAATGGTAGGGAACATTACAATTTCACCACATTATACTATTTATTTGCATCAATATAGTTAATGTCTGTAACTCAATATATAATATGATTATATAATTCAATATATTTATAGCCAATGACTGGATTAAAAATAATTAACCTAGTTCAGTTAAATGACACCAACAAATATGTAGTTCATGAAGCAATAATCAATCATTAGTTCAATGATTTAAACACACTGCACTCATGCCCTTTATATATTTAATCCAAACAGACTTCCTAACCTTTGTCGTAAGTTTCATGTGATCTTTCTTTCAGGAAAAGGTTTTCATGCTGGGAACATTGCTGTTATCTGCTTTGCAGTTTTTGGTGTTTTGGTAATAGCATTTACCGCTTGCATCTTGAAAGGTAATGTTTATTCTTATCGTTCAAAAGCTCTGTAAAAAGAGTAATCCTGAAAATTCCATGCCTCATAGCTCCCACCAGACTTTCTCAAGGTGACCCCTGGAGGTTGCCCCCACACCGTTTTTTGTCATGTCTTTTCTCTGTCCTGTCTTGTTAGTCTGTCTATCATCTGTCTGCTTCTACTGGTTGAAACACCTCATTAGATAGAGTTGCATGTTTGAGTTGGCCTTTCTGTTTCTAGTCCGGGCCCTTCTGGTAATCTATTGGTTCAGTAATTTTGTTTCACACAACCTAGTTGATGTGCTGAAACTGTAGACATAACTACTAGGAATAGTAAGAACACTGTCTTTTATTTCTGAGATGCATTCTGCATTTTGTTATGCATTCTATGGCTTCTTTATCCATTTGGTATCCATTAGAATATACAGGTGAGACTCGAAAAATTAGAATATCGTGCAAAAGTTCATTTATTTCAGTAATTCAACTTAAAAGGTGATACTAATATATGATATAGACTCATTACATGCAAAGCGAGATATTTCAAGTCTTTATTTGTTATAATTTTGATGATTATGGCTTACAGATTGTGAAAACCCCAAATTCAAAATCTCAGAAAATTAGAATTTTACATGAAATCAATTTTAAAAAGGATTTTAAATAGAGAAATTTCGGACCTCTGAAAAGTATAATCATGCGTATGTACTCAGTACTTGGTTTGGGCCCCTTTTGCATGAATTACTACCTCAATGCGGCGTGGCATGGATGCTATCAGCCTGTGACACTGCTAAGGTGGAAGACCAGGATGCTTCTCATGTCTCTCATCTTTCTCTTGGCAATGCCCCATAGATTCTCTATGGGGTTCAGGTCAGGTGAGTTTGCTGGCCAATCAAGCACAGTAATGCCATGGTCATTGAACCAGGTTTTGGTACTTTTGGCAGTGTGGGCTGCTGCCAAGTCCTGCTGGAAAATGAAGTCAGCATCTCCATAAAGCTTGTCTGCAGAAGGAAGCATGAAGTGCTCTAAAATGTCCTGGTAGACGGCTGCGTTGACTTAATAAAGCATAGTGGACCAACACCAGCAGATGACATGGCTCCCCAAATCAACACAGACTGTGGAAACTTCACACTGGACTTCAAGCATCTTGGATTCTTCCTCCAGACTCTGGGACCTTGGTTTCCAAATGAGATGCAAAATTTGCTCTCATCAGAAAAGAGGACTTTGGACCATTGAGCAACAGACCAGTTCTTTTTTTCTTTAGCCCAGGTAAGACGCTTCCGCTTGTTTGTTGCTCAGAAGAGGCTTGACAAGAGGAATACGACATTTGAAGCCCATGTCCAGGATCCGTCTGTGTGTGGTGGCTCTTGATGCACTAACTCCAGCCTCAGTCCACTCCTTGTGAAGGTCCCCCACACTTTTGAATGGCCTTTTCCTTACCTTTTTCTTCCACACTTTTTCCTTCCACTTAACTTTCTATTAATGTGCTTTGATACAGCACTTTCAGAACATCCAACTTCCTTTGCAATTACCTTTTGAGGCTTTCCCTCCTTGTGGACGGTGTCAGTGATGGTTTTCTGCACAACTGTCAGGTCAGCAGTCTTCCTCATGACTGTGAATTCTACTTTTGCACGATATTCTAATTTGTCAAGTTTCACCTGTATTTAAAAAAATTGATAAATGTGCTATATTTCGTCTTTCTTATTGATTACACTATAACACTATAAACAGTACAACGCTGGTTGTTGTGGTTATTTATTAGCTGAGATATGTGTTTTGTCTAATAAAGGGGACGTTTTGACTGACTGGAGCATTTTAGCTAGTAATGGCGCTCACAAATACAACGTGTGTTTACATTGCCAAAAATGTCATTTATGCATTTACTTGTGTTTTTTGCAAGGAATATCTCACAAATACTTTCACATACAGAGATTTCAGGTCTTGTCTTGATCGTGCACCACTAAAAACGTCACTAATAAGCGTCCGTGTGAAACACAAGCGGCACATGCTCTAGTGAGTGAAATGATTTAAATGAAGCTTCGATTCCAGAAAAATTGCCTCGACCATTTTTGCATTTTTGATTATTTGAATAATCGTTTCAGCTCTAATTCTAAGATGTTCAACTTTGTTGGCTATAAGTTTAACCCATTATTGCCACATCAAAGCCCCAGAACAGAACTATAACTGTCTTCCTGATGTTTCCTCAAAGATCTATGGCAGATAGCACAGATGCTGACTCTCCCTGTCTGTAAATCTTTACTTGATACTGGGAATAACCACATATTATCAATACATGTATAAACGGGCAAAATAAGTAATTCTTATGAAATTATTCAACGTCAGCTAGTAAGTGAACATCTCAGCAAACCACTAAAATTAACCGTTTAATAGGTATTTCTAACGGTTAATTTTTAGCCTACCTGGCATCATTAATAGGGCTAGAGCTAGCTAACTACATCGCATAACTTACCTTAGTAATTGTCAATTACTAAGGTAACAGACAAGATATATCTCTTAAAACCATTGACAAGATATATCTCTTAAAACCATTTCCCTCTTGCTTTGGTAGCCGAGAATGATAGTTGAATTATTTGATATACTTCGTTGATCGTTATCCTTGGCAGGTACTGAGAGTTACTGGCGTCATTAATGATAGAGAAATTCAATCGAAGTGCCACTGCCCACCAATGAAAACTGACCATCGCAAATGCTATTAGTCCATAAGGATAACGTCTAGCAAATGTGCCTACCTGTCCCGCTCTACACTAGCTTTCATAACAACCTGATAGCTTTGAACTTCAAGTAAGCAACATGTATTAAAGGGTTAACATTCATAAAACTTAATTAAAATTAATGTTCTTATTACTCTGTAATTGCAGATTATTTCTCCAAAAAGCCGCTCTCTCCTGTCCAGTCCTCAGCTGTGAGCTACATGATTGTGAAGTCAGAACATGTGCGTAATGAGTGGAGCCTGAAGAAGTACAACACATCAGAGAAGGGATACAGGAGACTCATCCCAGCTATCAGCAACTGTAGAAAAGCCCTGTGAGTGTTTAAGATCAACACCATTAAACTAACATTAATACTGATGAGAGAACAGATGCCCTCCACCTCTCACACACATACACATTTCACACACACACATTTTACACACTGCAGAGATTTACTCTACATCACTTTAACAGGAGTAAATATCATACATCATGGAAAGAGTCTCATCAGATTTGCCAGATTCATTCTCTAAAATGTGTCACCATAAGATGCTGATGCATATGGATCTCTACTGGTGTGAAATTGTGAATTATAATGATAAAATATTTCTTTATCATGTTAAACATTTGCTTTAAGTGCATGGTTTATGTGCTGATATTGAAATGGTAGAAGAACCAGATTTTTATATGCAATTATTAAATATGAACACAATCTAAAAATTCTGATGTTAGATATTTTATTAAACCCTTTTGTCTAGTTTATCTGGCTGTAATCTGACTGAAGCGTCTACAGAAGCTCTGGCTGCAGCTGTACAGTCAGAAAAGTCTTCTTTAAAACACTTGGACCTGAGTAATAATGATCTGCAGGATTCAGGAGTAGATAAACTCTCTGCTGGACTCAAGACTTCATACTGTACAGTGGAAGTGCTCAGGTCAGTACTACTGATATCTTTTACATTTTACAATCTCATCAGTCATTACTCAACAACATTAATACAAATACAACAGTTTCTTATTGGTCTAATCATCAATATTGTAAAATGTGCTGCTTTTACTTGCCTTTTACAGTCTTGCTAGTAATAAAATTGGTCAGCAGTCCTGCTCTAGTCTACAGTCAGTTCTACAATCAGCAAACTGTCCCCTGATAGAGCTGGACCTCAGTAACAACAAGCTGCAGGATTCAGGAGTGAAGCTGCTCTCTGATGGACTGAAGACTTCACACTGTAAACTGCAGACACTCAGGTCAGATTTCTCATTATGGGAAAGTCATTTTGTAGTAATCATCTATAAGAGTTTCAGCACATTAATTTCAGCACTTTACCCACAAATCCCCACATTTAGATTTGGACGTCATATGATTTCTTTACTTGAGTAACAGTAATTGTCTGTAGCTTGAGCATTACTAGACTCTGTGTCTACTGGCCCCTAAACCACTCCGTTACTGTTCCCACATTCCTCTGTGTTGTTGGGGGAGTCTCAGAATAATATGGCTAATGACTTAAGATCATACTGATACAGTGCTATAGGTGATGTACTCCAGATAGGGAAATCTGATTGAAACAACACTGATCAGTCATCAGGAAGAAATACTGAATTGAAACCGAACTGAAAGCCTGTTATGTTTTATGTTGCATCAACAGTGGATTTTAAACCATGATTGACAGTACATCAATATTGATTTAACCATTATCTAAAAGGTCAAACTGGAGCTACTCTTTGTAGTTGATTTTATAATGAGAAAATGTTATCAATGTTGATTTAAGCATCACGTAAAGACAGTTTTCAGCTCAGTTTTAAGTGATTTGATATTGAAACTACGTTAGTAGTTCAACGTCAATTCAACAGTCATCTAAAGCCAGTCTTCAGATTTCACACTAACCAATTAAACCTTACTGTTAGACCAATGACTTAAAGCTTGTTAAAATTTAATTATTAGCTTGCAAAGGTTAAAAATAAGCAATGTGTCATGGCTCCCGGTGTGTGTTACAAAGAAGAAGACGCAAATGCGGACTGTGATGCAATAATGTGGATTTATTTAACACAAACAGGTGACACAAAAACCCCTCTGCTCTCCCAGAGCGAAAGTCCCGTTTATCCCAGCTGAGGCCACCACGAAGGGGAGAGAACAGGTAGCCAAACGGCTAACAGGCTAGCGGATATGCAGCAGAACTCACGGGGAATCACCGGCTCCGTCGGCTTCCAGGTTCAAAGTCCGTAACGGCAGAGTAACGGCGGGCTGGGGAGACAGAGGGGAATCAAACCACACACCAAAGACGACGACACGCGACACACAACTGGATCGGACTGGTTTTATAGCATGGTTACGCTAATTAGCACCAATGAGGAAGTGACACACAAACAGGAAGGGGAACCCGTCACCGATGACGCGGACAACCCGGAAGTGAGTAGCGGTAACTTCTTAAAGGGGCAGACACCCGTCACCAAAACAACCAAACGCGACACGTCAAACCTCAGGATTAATACTCTGGTGAGTCTGAGCGTCGGGGAGGAGGCGCAGACGTGACATTACCCCCCCCTTCAGGACCGGCTCCCGAAGGGCGGCGAGGACCCCCGCTTGTCCTCGCAGGGCGAGTGCGAGGCCGGCCGGGCCGCCGCGCCCCCGGCTGTGGCCCTGGCTGCCGGGGGGGCTGACCCCGAGGTTGAGGCGCTGGGCGATCTGGGCGAGACCAATGGAACTCCTCAATCAGGTCGTGACTGAGGACGTCTCGGGTCGGGACCCAGCTCTGTTCCTCCAGGCCGTACCCCTCCCAGTCCACCAGATACTGGAGTTGGCCAGCCCGCCACCGGGAGTCCAACAGCTGCCTGACTCGGTAGGCGGGAGCACCCTCGATGTCGATTTCCCCTGGCAGCGATGGGTCTGCGTCTCCCCGATCCAACGGGCCCCAGACAGCTGGCCTGAGGAGAGACACATGAAAGACAGGGGACACACGAATATGGGCAGGCAACTGGAGTTTCACAGACACAGGAGAGATGACCTCAAGGACACGGTAGGGACCTATGTAACGGGGTGTTAGTTTATGAGAGGGGAGACCAAGATGTAGATCCCGGGTCGACAGCCATACCCGATCGCCAGCCCAGTATACCGGTGCCTCACGCCTCCTTCGATCGGCCTGACGGGTGAACCGGCGGACTGCCTGCTGGATGTTCGCGTGTGCTCCCTCCCAGACCTGCTCTGCCGTGCGGAACCACTCATCCACCCGAGGTACCTCGGTGGGTGAGGTGTCCCATGGGCATAACAGGGGCTGACGCCCCAGCACACACTGAAAGGGGGTGAGGCCGGTAGCGGGGTGGCGGATGGAATTCTGGGCGTACTCTGCCCAAGCGAAATAGCTGGCCCAGTCGTGCTGCCGGGCGTGGCAGTCAGACCGGAGGAACCTCCCCATCTCCTGATTGGTGCGCTCGGCTTGGCCGTTGGACTGGGGGTGATAGCCGGATGTTAAGAACACGGTGATCCCCAGCTTTTCCATAAAGGCCTTCCACACACACGAGACAAACTGGGGACCCCGGTCAGAGAGGATTTCCTCCGGCAAACCGTACGCCCGGAACACATGCTGGAACAACTCCTCAGCCACCTGCAGGGCAGAGGGGAGAGAAACAAGAGGCAGGAAACGTACACCCTTCGAAAAACGATCCACTATCACGAGGATAGTGGTGTACCCTTTTGACACTGGCAGGTCCATGACAAAGTCAACAGTGATGTGTGACCACGGCCTGTTTGGTATTGGCAGGGGCATTAATTTACCGACCGGCAACTGGTTAGAACTCTTGGCGGCCGCGCACACCGAACAGGAGGCAACCGCCCTCTGAACATCCTGTCGCATTGCGGGCCACCAATACTTCTGCCGCAGGCGCTGCAAGGTCCCTGAAATTCCCGGATGTCCACTAGCAGGTATAGTGTGTGCCCATTCTATGACCCGAGCCCGCAGCGGCCCCGGCACGTAGGACCTTTCAGGGGGACACTCGGCCGGCGGAGACTGGACCCCAACCAGCCGGGTAATCTCCTCATCCAGATCCCATGCGATCGGTGCCACCATGACGTCAGGTCGCAGAATGGGCTCCAGAACCTTGACAGCCTCTGGCGGCGTGAAACACCGAGACAGGGCATCGGCTTTGCCGTTTTTGGACCCAGGACGATATGTGATGTTGAAATTGAAGTGGGCAAAGAACAAGGACCATCGAGCCTGTCTCGGGTTGAGTCGCTTTACCTGTCGGATGTATTCAAGATTGCGGTGATCAGTGAATACCACGAATGGATGTCGTGGCCCCTCCAGCCAGTGCCGCCACTCCTCCAACGCCCCCTTCACAGCCAAGAGTTCCCGGTCACCAATGTCATAGTTCCGCTCGGCCTCCGTCAGTTTCCTAGAGAAGAAGGCACAAGGGTGTAACTTCTCCGGAGACCCAGACCGTTGTGACAGCACCTCCCCAAGGCCCACCTCAGAGGTGTCTACTTCCACCACAAACGGGTTGGTGGGGTCTGGCATTGCAAGTATGGGGGCTTGCGTAAATAATGATTTTAGCCGCCGGAACGCGGCTCAAGCCTGGTCGGTTACGACCAGACGTTTGGGCTTGCCTTTGAGGAGGGCCGTGAGGGGTGCTGCCACTTGGCTGATCCCCCGGATGAAGCGCCTGTAGAAATTGGCAAAGCCCAAGAACCACTGCAGCTCCTTAACCGTTGTGGGCTCCAGCCACTCAGTTATGGCTGCCACCTTTTCTTCATCCATGCTCACTTCCTGGGGCCCGATGTTATACCCGAGAAACGAGACCTCACTTCTGTGAAACTCGCATTTCTCGGCTTTGGCATACAGTCCATGTTGGAGCAGGTCGCCGCAGGACTGTCCGGACGTGCTGAACATGCGTTTGGCGATCTGGAGAATATACAAGTATATCGTCCAGATATACCACCACGCAGCGGTTCAGCAGGTCTCGGAACACGTTGTTCATGAAGGCCTGGAAGAACGACGGTGCATTGGCCAGTCCGAACGGCATAACGTTGTACTGGTAGTGGCCAGAGGTGGTGCTAAAGGCCGTCTTCCATTCGTCACCTGTTCTAATACGGATGAGATTGTAAGCACTCCGGAGGTCAAGCTTAGTAAAAAACCTGGCCCCGCGGAGCTGCTCAATCGCAGAGGGGATGAGCGGAAGGGGGTGCGGGTACATCACCATGACCACATTGAGACCCCGGTAGTCGATGTAGGGTCTTAGGCCACCATCTTTCTTTGCTATAAAGAAGAAACTGGCAGAGGCCGGGGATGTGGACTGACTAATGCTTCCGTTCCTGAGCGCCTCCGCCACGTAATCCTCCATTGCCTTGGTCTCAGCCTCAGACAATGGATAGACCCGGGACCGAGGGGGTGCAGTGCCAGGTAACAGATCAATAGTGCAGTCCCACGGTCGATGAGGCGGAAGGCGTGTAACCTTAGATACACTAAACACCCCTGCCAGATCAGTGTATTCGGGTGGAACATGGAAGGGTGTGTCTGCGTTGGGGCTCTCAATGGAAGTGGCGTGTATTGCAAGGGAAGCTGAGGTTTGTGAGGGTGTGCAGCGGGGCGACCAAGCCATGATGCGAGCCTCGGTCCAGTTAATATGGGGGTTGTGAGACCGTAACCACGGCAGACCTAGAATTATGTCCGTCTGCATAGTTTCGAGAACCAGCAACAGAATGTGTTCTGTGTGGTGTGGTGGTACCAGCAGGTGTACAGGAGCGGTTATGTGAGTGAGTGGTTTGGAGCTGACGGGATGGCCATCTATGGCTTTAACTGAGATGGGGCTGACAATGTCGACCACGGGCACACTGAGGGAAGACACCAGGGTTCTAGAGATGAAATTACCAGCCGATCCAGAATCTAGTAGCACAGACACAGAAACACAGACAGAATTAACAGACAGAACACCATACACCATAAACTGATTCAATTCGAGTCCAGAGTCCTCTACCCCTTGCTTCTTCTTTGGGGTGCGGCGCACCGGGCAGGTATCGGTGAAGTGACCAGCTCTGCCACAGTAGAGACAGAGACCCCGGTGTCTTCGTCGGTCCCGCTTCTCTGGGGACAGCCGGGAGGCTCCTAGTTCCATCGGCTCTGGTGGGGGCAGAGCTGGCGCCGTGCGTTTGCCCGCTGGTCGCAGAGGAGCTGCCGAGTGCAAGGTCGAGGCTGAAGGTTTCCCCTTCTTCCCCCGCAGATGCTGGTCCAGACCGATGGCCAGGGTGCTGAGCTGGTCCAGGTTGAGGCCCTGGTCACGGCACGCAAGTTCCAAACGGATCTCCGTACTGAGGCCCCGTCGGTACAACGTACGGAGGACGTTCTCCCACCAACCGGTGCCAGCGGCCAGGATACGGAACTGCACGGTGTAATCCGCCACCGAGGCCGACCCTTGGCGAAGATCCAGCAACTGTTCCTTCCCAGATTTGCCCTGGTCCAGGTGGTGGAAAACAGCCTGAAAGAGCTCTAAAGATGCTCCGTAATCCTGAAGCGGGGGCGGTCAAATGCGCCACAGTGCAGTGGCCCAACACTGCGCCTGGCCCGTCAGCCTCTGGAGGATGATGCCCACTTTCTCCTTCCCTGTAAGCGCTGGAAACTCCGCGAAATAAAGCTTGCAGGCCATTAAGAAGGACTGGCACCCTTCCGGGTCTCCGGCGTAGCGCTCGGGGAGAGATGCGTGGGTCTTGACGGTGGTCGGCTGTGGAGACGGGGCGGCAGGCGGGAACACTGTGGCAGCTGCTGCTGGAGTGGCGGCAGCTGGTGGAAGTGCATGGGCCCGGACGAAGGGTAGGAGTTCCTGCAAGGTCTGTGTAAGCTGAGCGATCTGGGCTTGGTGATCGTCCTGGCACCGGAGAATCTGTGTTATTTCATCCGCCGGAAGAGGGATGCCCGCTGCGTCTATCGGAACAGAGTGTCATTCTGTCCTGGCTCCCGGCGTGTGTTACAAAGAAGAAGACGCAAATGCGGGCTGTGATGCAATAATGTGGATTTATTTAACACAAACAGGTGACACAAAAACCCCTCTGCTCTCCCAGAGCGAAAGTCCCGTTCTCCCAGCCGAGGCCAACACGAAGGGGAGAGAACAGGTAGCCAAACGGCTAACAGGCTAGCGGATATGCAGCAGAACTCACGGGGAATCGCCGGCTCCGTCGGCTTCCAGGTTCAAAGTCCGTAACGGCAGAGTAACGGCGGGCTGGGGAGACAGAGGGGAATCAAACCACACACCAAAGACGACGACACGTGACACACAACCGGATCGGACTGGTTTTATAGCATGGCTACGCTAATTAGCACCAATGAGGAAGTGACACACAAACAGGAAGGGGAACCCATCACCGATGACGCGGACAACCCGGAAGTGAGTAGCGGTAACTTCTTAAAGGGGCAGACACCCGTCACCAAAACAACCAAACGCGACACATCAAACCTCAGGATTAATACTCTGGCGAGACCGAGCGTCGGGGAGGAGGTGCAGACATGACACAATGAAAATGGAAAATGGATGTAAAACATTTTTAAATTAAGATTTAATTCTGAAAATACAAAACACATATAATATTTATTCATAATAACATGGATTAACATTTATAAACTCATGTTTAACTCAAATTCACCAGCTAGGGGTCAGGCATAACATCATCTGGTCAAATGGTCAGTCACCAAGTTTACATGTTCTTCTATTTAATGCTACACTCTCTCTCTCTCTCTCTCTCTCTCAATTAGAGGGGCTAACATTAGCCAGTACTAATGTATCTAACAACTGTTATTAACAAAATAATCTCAAAATACTACAATTATTTTCACAGAATCAGCTTAATATAAGGAGTAATTAAAATAGCTATAGATGAGAGTAATTAAAATACTTTACCTTCCTTCTATAGCTGCAAACCCACGATTGTGGAATTTAGTGTGAATGTGCTCGTTTAAAACATGGAACATTTCTTATAGGGGACCGCACTCTCTTCCTTCCTACAGTCTTCATCCAAGTGTGATTTTTAGATGTTTTGTCATTATATATTACATATATACTTTAACAATATTTACACTTAATTAAAACATGATTCATTGTCCAAAGCATATGATGCTTAATTAGAATATTTGAGAGGTAGCTGCCCCCCACCCCCTCCAAAAATGGTGTCTCCCAGTCCTCTACTTAACACACTCACAGCGGAACATTAAGACATGGATTAATTGTAAGTATTTTAATGTTGAAAACGCAACTCTTAGACAACATTGATTCAGTGTCGCTTTTTAAACATATAGACCATGATTGGTGTAAAAATGTTGATTTAAAGTTGAAGTTTTTACGTTAACCATAGAGCAACCTTTCTGACTGTGATTAATTGTTGAATTAATATCTTTTGGTATCTGGGGTTACATTCAACAACTTGATGGAACATGTGGAGCACAAACTGCTTAATGTGAAAACTTTACTTGATCTGATACATGGAATATGAAATACTGCACCTTTCTTTGCAGACTGTGTAACTGTAGTCTTGGAGTAAAGTCTTGTGAGGATCTGGGATCAGTTCTACAATCAGCAAACTGCCCCCTGATAGAGCTGGACCTCGGTAACAACGATCTGCAGGACTCAGGAGTGAAGCTGCTCTCTGATGGACTGAAGACTTCACACTGTAAACTGCAGACACTCAGGTCAGATTTCTCATTATGGGAAAGTCATTTTGTAATAATCATCTATAAGAGTTTCAGCACATTAATTTCAGCACTTTACCCACACATCCCCACGTTTAGATTTGGACATCATATGATTTCTTTATTTGAGTAACAGTAATTGTCTGTAGCTTGAGCATTACTAGACTCGGTGTGTACTGGCCCCTAAACCACTCCATTACTGTTCCCACATTCCTCTGCATTGTTGGGGGAGTCTCAGAATAATATGGCTAATGACTTAATATCATACTGATACAGTGCTATATGTGATGTTACATTCAACAACTTGGTGGAACATGTGGAGCACAAGCTGCTTAGTGTGAAAGCCCTACTTGATCTGATACATGGAATATGAAATACTGCATCTTTCTTTGCAGACTGTATAACTGTAGTTTTGGAATAAAGTCTTGTGAGGATCTGGGATCAGTTCTACAATCAGCAAACTGCCCCCTGATAGAGCTGGACCTCAGTAACAACCAGCTGCAGGATTCAGGAGTGAAGCTGCTCTCTGATGGACTGATGACTTCACAGTGTAAACTGCAAACACTCAGGTCAGATTTCTGAACCTTCACCAACCTCTAATCACAGTGAAAACATCATGAACACTACTTAAGAGGGTGGAAGAGGAAAATCGATGGGATGAAGTGAATGCAGAGTTAGAAATTCATATTTCATTAAAACACTCTGACTCATACTAAACTAAGCATGCTGATGTTAGCAAAGTAGTGAATGTGCAAAATATACTTTTTGTCTCAAGTGGGTAAATTACAAAATAAATTATGTGTTTACTCTCTTAATTACGAAGTTGTAGTTTTGATGTTCTCTATAGTTTGAGCTCACTACAGTTTCACTACATGTTTGTTAACAGTAATGAAGACTAGCATTGTCAGCTGTTTGTGTTTTAAGAAGAATGAATTGTTCTGCTGCAGGAGAGCTGGATATGAATAATGTATTTCAATCACACATTTGTAAACACATTGACATGAATTCCACGATGTGTGTGACTCCACAGTCTCTGTTTAATCTGAACTCTGATCTGTATGTGCTCCCACTGTGCAGGTTAGCTGGTTGTAAACTGAAGGCAGAGTCTTGGAGATCTCTCACATCAGCTCTACAAACAGCAACGTGCCTCCTGAAAGAGCTGGAGCTCAGTAACAATGACCTACAAGGAGTGGACATGCTGTTTGATGGACTGAAGCTTTTCCAGCTGCAGATCCTCAGGTGAGATTTCTCTCTCTAATTCTGCAGCTCATATTTCCTAATGAAGTGAGAAACACACCAGCCTTCAGCATGTGTGTGTTCAGGGCCAGGGTGGAGGTTGGTGGTGGGAGTGTAGCAGAGTGTGTCTGGAGCTACAGTAAAGCTCTGATGCAGCAAACATGTCGACTGAACTGTGAAGATCAGAACACTGCTTTACTGAGTATCAATTTGACTCATTTCTCTTGTTAAAGTCCAGTTCAGATGTATTGTGTGTTCAGTGTGCATGGCTTGTTGAACACACAACCACTGAAACACACACATTTGTACATAAATACATTCTTTAAAAGTATTCTCACTGTTGTTCTGCAGATTGGCTCTCTGTAATCTTGGAGTAAAGTCTTGTGAGGATCTGGGATCAGTTCTACAATCAGCAAACTGGCCCCTGATAGAGCTGGACCTCAGTAACAACAAGCTGCAGGATTCAGGAGTGAAGCTGCTCTCTGATGGACTGAAGACTTCACACTGTAAACTGCAGACACTCAGGTCAGATTCCTCTCAGATCATTAATGACAGAATAAAATCAGTTATAATAGAGAAAAATATGTTCAAATGACACTGAATTGTAATTTTTTAGAATTCAAAATGTATTTGTATCAAAATACATTTTCAGTATAAATCTAAATAAGCTTTTAAATCTGGATGTGTAGAGTCACTATAGCAACCTGAAGTGTTCATTCTTTACCACATGTTGAGTTGGTACACACAGGGATGTGTGATTTACAGCAGAAAGAGCAGGGGAAATATGAATTTACATAATATGTCTATGTTAAAGTGTTTGGTGTGAGGTAAGACTCATCAGGTTTGATGGATTCCAGGTTGGAGTGATTAGAGCAGAGGAGTGGGTGTGGACACTAGAGTCCATAGAGGACAAAAGACATCTTGTTTCACACCAATTTAAGAGATGCTTTAGTGCCATAAAATGTCCTTTACCACCTGCTGAATGGATATTAATGACATGCTTTCTTATTCATTTCCACTAAAACACAAACATAAGATCTGCAAGAGGATTTCAATCAGTAATCAGGTAAACTGTGCCTAGTGACCGGGCGGCACGGAATTGCCTCACAAATCAAATGTCCACCTGATTTCATCTGCTGTCATGTTTACCTGCTGTTGATTTCAATGCTGCATAGAATCACTGCACATCATCTCCCCCACTGTTTGTGTCTCCTCCTCTGTCCTTCCTCTCTGCAGCTTGTCTGGGTGTTTGGTGACAGATGAAGGTTGTGCTTCTCTGGCTTCAGCTCTGAGTTCAAACCCCTCACACCTGAAAGAACTGGATCTGACCTACAACCATCCAGGAGACTCAGGAGTAAAGCTGCTCTCTGCTCGACTGGAGGATCCACACTGCACACTGCACACACTCAGGTAGCTACAGCTTGAGCTGATGTGCTAACAATGCTAAAGCACAATAAGGAGGTGCAGAGCCAAATCCTGTAACTAAACGTGATGTTTAGTCCAGAATGGAGACATCAGTATGAAGATATCACTGTAATATCATGTAGACGTTTGCATGTGGGAGGCTTTATAACAAGCAAGTAGAAAAATAAAGGAGCAGAAAACTGCAGCACTGATCATATTTACCTCCTACATTTCCTCATGTACAAATACACACTCCAACATCTACAACATTGATCTGCTGCATTCATTTACATGCTGATGATTCTATTTGGCTCCATCAAAATATTACCAACAAACTGTAGGAATGATGAATATCAAACTCCTGTTCATCTGACATTTTTAGGATTAAGAACTGCATTATTCAGTCATTACAGTTTTTACAATGGTTTTCACACGTGTCTCAATACCATGTTCACTTTTTCAAAACTCTTTCCACTGTGAGGTTTACAAACACACACCTGAACACAGCAGTTACCTTACTGTGCAAAACACACTAAAACCACCAAAACACTTCACGCAAAACTGACTCCTGCTGCCAACACTACACCAGAGGTGGAAAGAGTACTGAAAATTTGTACTCCAGTACAAGTACTGTTACATTGGTTAAAATGTACTCAATTACAAGTAAAAGTACTGGTGTTAAAAATACTTGAGTAAAAGTACAAAGTACTCTTCTCAAAAACTACTAAGAGTATTAATTACTTTTTACCTGATGGATGTTTTATTGCGTCGTCAATAGCAGGCATTCGATTTGATTCACCAGTATAAAATATCTACGTTCAAAGCACATTTCTCAGATGAACAAAGTATAGAAAGTCAGTTTGTTTTGTAAATAAATGTAGATGTAAAGCAGGAAATTTGTTTGTTAAAACAATGACAAAAATGTTTTTGAACATGCATAGAACAGTTTAAACTTTTCCCAATACACTGCGAACAACAGGCAGGTACGTGTCTTAAACTCTTAGACATAATAGCATTTCTGTCACACTTCACTTTCTGAACCTTTTGTACAGTTTCAGCAAGACCTGGTTTTCTAAATTAACAGAGTCTATCCGGCTTCGTTTGGCTCCATTTTCTCCATTTTGGCTTCTTTGTCTCCAAATCTTCAGTCTATGAATTAGTTTGTACTCCACTGTGTAGTACCTCCAGACACCTGTGCCTGCTGCTGCAGCGGAGTTTATTCTTTGCTTACGTCATAGATTAATTGGCGCGGTCGCGATTGGCACAACCTTATTGGCTGCAAAGATGCAGATGAAAGGTTTGAATATTAATTCAAATTGTGGGCGTACTCAGTAGCGACTTTTGATTTTATAAGTAGCGAAGTAGATTACATGGTGTAAATTGTACTCAAGTACGAGAAAAATTGCACACTTGAAAAACTACTCATGAAAGTACAAGTACCCAAAATATCTACTTAACTACAGTAACGTGAGTATTTGTAATTCGTTACTTCCACCCCGCACTACACACACACTCTCTAACATAAGACTGCTTTATCACACAAAGCACAATGATGGATAAACACAAACAACTTGAAGCACTGAAAAATGAAAATGTGTTGTGTATCTGATATTTCACCCAGTGTTGCACTGCAAAATAAAATAACAAATATCACACATCTTAAAGTAAATATTGTAATAAAAACTAACACAGTAAATATCAAATTCAGCTGTGTGTAATATACTGTAAAAGTCAAATACACTACAGTCAGTTACTGAAAATACCTTTACACAAATATCAAACTGTCATTGTTTACAGTCATTTACACACACACAGATCAGCTATAACATCATGCGCAGCTGCCTAATACTGAGCACAACAAACTGCAGCAGCATTACAGTAACACTTTCAGCAGTTTGAGCTCCAGCAGCTGGTCTAGTGTCCATCAGTGTCTCAAAACTCTACTGTATACCACCTCATCAATCCTGTCTCCTGCATTTGGACATCAACTTTCATCAACGTGTTTTCTCTTGTCATACAGCAGGAAAAATCTCATGTGCAAATATGAAATACACTGTAAACATCAGCACTTTAGTACAGCGACACGGCTGCAAATAAACTCCAACTTTCAGCTGAAATCAGAAGGATCTGAATGACAGTAACTGATGCTTTTACAGTAGTTTGATGTTGAAATGCATCAGAGCTCCATCTGAAGTGATTTATGTTGTTAGATTGTGAAGTGAATGTGAAGTGTTTTGAACAGAATGTCTAAATTCCTGCAAAAGTGTTGTAAATGTACAGAGTTTAACTGCTGGTGAACATTGAGAGAGAAACGCTTTTATTATCACTGCTCTGATAAAGTGTGTGTGTGCGAGAGAGAGAGAGAGAGAGAGAGAGAGAGGTTGTGTGTGTGTATTTTATTAAATGTGTGTGTGTGTGTGTGTGTTTTAGGCTTGATCATGGAGGAAGTATCAGACTTAAACCAGGACTACAAAAATGTAAGTTCACACACACACATACACACACACACACACACTCTGTTAATGTTGGTGATGTGTGTCTCTTGTTGTGTGCAGATGTGTGTGATCTCACACTGGACCCAAACACAGCACACAGACGTCTCTCTCTCTCTGAGGGGAACAGGAAGGTGACGTGTGTGAGAGAGCGACAGTCGTATCCTGATCATCCAGAGAGATTTAATTGGTGGTATCAGGTGATGTGTAGAGAGAGTCTGACTGGACGCTGTTACTGGGAGCTGGAGTGGAGTGGTCATCGTGTTCACTTTGCACTGACATATAAACAACTAAAAAGAAAAGGGGACAGTGATGACTGTAGGTTTGGACTCAATATAAACTCCTGGAGACTGGAATACTATAATAACAGATACTCTGCCTGGTACAGTAATAATCAGACTGTCATATCAGCTCCCACCTCCAGCTCCAACAGAGTAGCAGTGTATCTGGACTGGCCGGCCGGCACTCTGTCCTTCTACAGCGTCTCCTCTGATACACACACACTCACACACTTACACACATTCTACTCCACATTCACTCAGCCCCTCTACGCTGGGTTTTATGTTGGTCCTAACTCCTCAGTGTGTGTGTGTCAGATAAAATAACCTCCTGTATCCTGCAGTAACACCTGAGTCCTCACCTAAACACACACACACTAACACACACACATCTCTCTTTTTATCTAAATTCACATGAACTCTTATTGTTTTATATGAATCTCTTTGTAATACCTGTCAGTAAAGAATCTTTGTGTTTTTAATATTTAAGTTTTTAATCAGGTTTCATTTGTGTTTGATTTAAGAATAATCACATTTATCAATATTCATGTTAATAAAGCTTTGTTTTAGTGAATTTGGAGTTGATTTACTTTTGCTTTCTCCCATAATGACTGGATATAATTCTACAGCTGATCATAACCCTAGATAGAAACTAGATAGAACTACTAGAAATATAAGAACAGTGTCTGTTTTATTGAGTTTTTACTAGTCAGAGACATTTTATTGCTTAGCGTTGTGAGGAAGATTAAGATTAGTGCCAGGTGAAAAGACTTCTTTATCCATTTATCCATTTGGATATAGAATAAAATCATGTGATAACAAGTAATGCATTTTTCTAGAGTGATTTTTTCCTGTTGTTTACTTTCTAAAATTAGATAATGTAAAACAAATCACTCATTTTGACCTATAAAATGAACTGCTTTTGTCCTTTCTGGGAGAGACCTTATTTCCCACAATCCCACACGCGCCACTCGAAGCTGCGTCACAACACAGCAATGGATGTGCATCCGGAATAAACACTGAAAACATCATGTAAATAGCTATATTGTGAGTAGAGCTGCGGTTGTTTTTTATCAGATAAAATATTAGTTGTCTGCAATAAAAGGGAATATTTGACTGAACTGATGCTCTTTAGTGAATTTTGGACTTCCACAGCACGTGTTTCGCCAAGAACGTGTGACGGTGTGTTTGTGGTTTCTGTAAGTTAAAGGGATTCTGAGTTATTATCAAACTAATGAATAAAGTTCACACAGAAAACGTGTGAAGCAGAGACTTATAAAGCTTTGTTGCACTGAATAAGAATTTTTGTCTTCCTCCTCAACTCTCTCTCTCTCACTATGGAAACACACACAGCATCTCTCTCAACAGCACTGCTTCTCTCTGATGTGCTCAGCATCGATGTTGAAAACCAGTTGAATTAGGGTTTAAATAGCAGAGATCAAACATGGCTCTTTGCTGATGTCGTGTGTCTAAATCTTAAAAGTACAAGTCTGTCAAACACTGGGTGAAAAACATTTAATTTGAGCAGTATTTGGCCTTTTGAAATAAAAAATAAATGCTAACATTTTAAATGATAAATTAAATGATAAAACGTTCATGTGAATTCTGTCCCATACACACACACACAAGAGAAGTCACCAACTTCAAAACTGATTTTGTGGTTTTACAACTTGACACAAATACACACATACACAGAGTTCGTGTTCACTTTTTTATGGGTGAAGCTCTTCCCACAATCTGAACAGAGGAAGGGCCTTTCTCCTGTGTGAATGTGCAGATGTCTCTCGAGGTTACTCCGACATGTAAACCTCTTCTTGCATACCAGGCACTTGTGACTTCTCTTCTTGCCAGCGTCTTTCTGCTTTTGCGAGTACAAATCTTTGTTGTTGCACGGGTCAGAGGTTGTTCCCTCGATGCTGGACCTTGTCATGGACACCCGACTCTCGAATTCCTCCTCTGCTGTTTCCAACTGGATATAATTCATTCCTGGAGGAGAATACAAGGGCAAATGTAATATAAAATTATGTTGATTCCTGAATCTAACTTAAGATTTTGCATATTAAACCCAGTGGTTCACAGAGTATTTGGTGGCGATGCAAGGCGTGCAGGTTTTTCTACTGTTCGAAACTGGACATTGAAAATCAGCTCAAAGTGGAAATGTCACTCCACCAATTAGAGAAAACCTGCAGCACAAAGCAAGCCCAGATCAGCCACTCTAAAGGTGTTGGGATTAAAGGTGTAATTTTCACAGAGAATTTATAACATAGGAGTGATTAGAACTTTTTAGGCTGTTTCTTAATGAAGCACAGCATTTGAAATGTTAATTTAGAAAATGATGACACCGGTCAGTTTAATCTCCTTGCTTAAAAGTTTCTGTACATGAAAAGGTTTGGGATTTTTAAGGAGACTCTCAAGACAAGGAGGAAGGAGTAATAAAAAACGGCCAGTTCGAGAACATGAGAATGTTTGTCTTCAGAAAGACATAAAAACAGAAGCTTAACTAGTGACGTGTCAGTTGCGAACTAAACAGTTCTTAGAACCAGCTCCAGCTTCCAGGCAGAACTGTTTTTTTCCCTCTCTCTCTATTAGTTATTATTTTTCTGTTCAAGCTGCATGTAATTGGACAACTACAATACAGACAGAATTTTGTAAAAAAATGTATGCATGAAAATATATGAGAATGTTGAATCCACCTGAGACTGCAGGACGAGTGGGTAAAGAGACTGCTTGCTCCACATTGTTTGGAATTGTGCCATCTGCTGGCTGCACATGGTGTAATCATCTATAAAGAGTGGATCTTCTTTGTGCCTTCAGGAGGACTGACCCCATTCAGAGTATTGTGCATGCTTTTGAAAAAGTGTTTTCCAAGGGGTCTTCCAGGACAAGAGATGATGTTGTTGATGACGGTGATAATCCCTAGCGAATGTCATATCACATGGCTGGGATTTAAACCTGATCCTGACATTACTCCACAGGACAGTAGACAAACTGTTTGTAGAATATCCTTTAATGCTTCAATCTCTGCTCTCTCACTCTCCTCTAACGGGTTCAACAAAATTCAGAACACGAGGAACACCATGAGAAAGGATGGCATCAGCTCCTTGACGTACCGCCTGGTGTCCATTAAGAAGTATCCACTTTACACCAACATCTCAGTGGAGATTGGCAAGCCTCCTCCCAGATGCACAACAGCAGATGAATGTCTTTTACCTGCAGTGACTTTTTTTCTCGTCATATCTCGAAAGCTAGATCTGATGTGGTCTCCTAATCGGCGCTTGAAGAAGCCTGTGGATCGCTCTAGCTCTCTCTCTGTCTCCCACATTTTCTTATTTTGTATTTCTTCTTTTCTTGATTTTACTCTTCCTTTGGGGAACTTGGTGCATTCGTGAAGCTAAAACTGGACGAGTTTACTCTGGTGCAGCCCTTATCACCAAACCCACATCCTTGGTGGTCACTGGTGCCCCGATTAGCTTTTTCTGTTTGTCATAAAGCCAGGGGAAAGGCATGCTGGGAAGAATCTTTGAAAACAACACAACCTGCATCACACAGAAGGCAAAACAAAAGGTTTTTTTAATTGCTCATTCACATCTGCCTGGAAGAATTCTGTTGTCATGCTGTCACGCATTGTGGACATAGCTGGTGCTACTTTGTTCAAAGTTAATACAAGTTTAGCTTGTATTCTGTGAAAGATGGCCCGATTTCGCAAAGATACTCTATTTTCTTAATGGCCTTATCGGGGTATTGTGTCTAATATGTTTCTATTGGAAGAGCTATCTCTAGTGTCATAAAAATTAAGGTGGATGCCTCATCAAATTGCTGATCTGACGTTTAAGAGTTTGTGAGTTTTCCTTTGGATTATTATTTAATTAAAAACCCGGACAGAATTTGAGTTTCTAGGTAAATAGAAAATGCTTTATCATAATAAAAGTTGTTGCTCAGAAACAATAGAACAGAAACAAATAATTTTTAAACATACATTAAATTCTTCTTAAATGCTTAAATAAAGAGTGCACAAAATTATCACTTGAGAACAAAATTAAACAAATTCATTTTTTCAGGTAGAGTGTTCAGCAACAACAATACAAAAATTAAATAAAAATTCCCCCTTCATTGCACATCTTTTCTTCTAATTGTTTTTCTTAAAAAAACAAAGTGTACAAAATGATTACTCCAGAAAAAAATACTAAAAAACACTTATTCTTTTTTTCAAGTAAAATGTGTATTCAGGAAATACAATACAAAAATAAAACAAAATTTCTCCTTTTCAGTTCACTTCTTTCCTGGCTTTGAAAACAAATTCTCTTTCTCAGGTAGAGTCTCCAGCAACTACAATACAAAAATAAAACAAAATTGCTCCTTTCAGGGCACTTCTTTTCTGTCTTTGAATTTTATTATCAAAAATAAAAAAACAATTTGTGAAAAAAACAAGAAGTAAGGCGTTCTCTCCAACTCTCTGTTTCTGTAGCTCTGCATTTTCTTTCGTATGGTTTTTCATATGTTTATAAAATTTGTTGTGTTGCCGCTGTATCTTACGGCCTTCTTACAAATTACACATCTTGCATTTGTTTCATTTTCGGAATGAAAATACAACCAAATGTTGTCTGGCGCTGCTAAGTCATATGACAGTACAACATCAAGAGGGGGAGGGGGATCAAAGTCACAGCGACGATTACACAAACACAGCGCAAGTGTCTGTCCAGTGCCACTGTCACGTTGATGTGTGAGGAGCAGTATTTCTACCAGCAAGTTTACTTTCAGTTGGAACGTCGCAGAAGAGCAAAAGTATCGATCCCATCATGCTAGTATCGATCCAATACTGATACCAACTTGGTATCGATACTATCGATGTTTTGGATCGATCCACCCACCACTAGCGGTAGACACTTTTAAACAGTACACGGTAAGTTCTTCATCTATATCGTTGTAGTTAAATATTTTATAGTGTTATAATAAAAGACCATGAAATTATGTACCGCCAGTCCTCAAGTCTTCCAAATAAAACTGAGTAAAGTTCTACACAAGCTAGAAACAGGCACGAGTATATCTTTACAGTGCAGATGACAGGGTGGAGACATATGACGCAGTATTTTATCACAGAGCAAAACCGTTAACTGTGCAGGAATAACCTCCTCTAACTTTGCATTTCTTCTACACTGATTAATGTTTAGGAATCTTCTAACTACTAAAATAAAGTTTGTTCTGAATTCAGTTAGAATATTTTATTATGCACTTTGCCAAATGCTGGTGGAGGTTGTAACGTGACTTCTGATACAGTATTGTGAAAGTGAGTGATTATTTGTCATTGTGAACACACCACAGCACAGCACACAGTGCACCACAACTAAATATGATATATGCATTTAACCCATCCGTGAAGGAGCAGTGGGCAGCTAACAAGCGTCCAGGGACCTCAGTGGTACATTTACTGGCCCTGGAATCGAACCTGCAACCTTCTGATCACAGAGCGAACACCCTACCGTCCCTAAAAATATTACATATTGTAAAATATTGTATATTTGCAGTAAATGACAAACACTGGTAAACGACCATGATTTCTTGTTGTGTGTGTTTAGTGAGTGAGTGATTTTACAGATAGAAAAATCAGGTAGAAACAACACTGTGTTCTACAGGAACAGTTACTGAATCAACGTTGATGCCTGAAACTAAAATCAAATTGAAAGCACTCGTTATGTTTTTATATTTTCTATTGATGTTCAAGATTGATTGAACTCTCATCTAAAGCCAGTCTTCAGCTACAGTGAATAATATTGTGATCTGAAAAAATCAGTTTGTATCTTCATGATGATGCTGCCAAAATTTCTCACTGAACAACCTCAAGTGAAGGCAACACACAACTTTGAAGGATGTTCTGAATGAGAGTTCTAATTTACTGTCAAACTGAAATATGTACATTTTATTAATATTATGTATTCAGTCCATTGCTAGTTGCAGAGCAAGGAGAGATCATGAATAATATTTTATTGTATTGTGTGTGATTCTGTTTATACTAAAACTGAAACTCAT
>JAVGVS010001086.1:0-22500 GCA_032718565.1 Distichodus sexfasciatus
CGCAAGAGGGTATAGGTTTTACCCCCGGGGCACAAGAGACCCCCAAAGTTGCCCCATTGACTTAGAATGTGGATTTTGGCGCAGAACTCTTCCTGTACCGTTTGTCGTAGACCCATGAAAGAGGTGGCAAACTGTGCGGCTCATTCGGGAATGGGGTGGTATGACTCTTGTAAAGAGGTGGGGGGGATATTGCCCCCACAGGGGCAACACTCAGGCAACCAATCAGTCTTTCGCATTTATCATGATGCTCATAAGCCACGCCCCCTAGCAACCTCATTAGCATGCTGTTAGCATGATGCTAACACAATTAGCATGTTGCTAGCATGATGCTAATAATATTAGCATTTTGCTAGCTTTATGCTAATTATATTAGCACGTGGCTAGCATGGCTAGCATGATGCTAACAATGTTAGCATTTTGCTAGCATTATGCTAACTACATTAGCATTTTGCTAATAACATGTGTAGCATGTTCCTAGCATGACGCTAGTGTGATAGCATGACGTTTAGCTGATTAGCATGTTGCTAGCATTATGCTAACTATATTAGCATCTTGCTAGCAACTTCATTAGAATGTCTCTAACATGATGCTAGCGTGCTTAGCATGTTGCTAGCATGACGTTTAGCTGAATAGCATGTTGCTAGCATTATGCTAACTATATTAGCATGTTGCTTACAACATCATTAGAATGCTGTTAACATGATGCTAACACGCTTAGCATGTTGCTAGCTTTATGCTAATAATATTAGCATGTCGCTAGCGTTATGTTAATTATATTAGCACGTGGATAGCATGATGGTAACGATATTAGCATTTTACTAGCATTATGCTAACTATAATTAACATTCCGTTAATAACATGTGTAGCATGTTCCTAGCATGATGCTAGTGTGATTAGCATGTTGCTAGCATGACGTTTAGCTGATTAGCATGTTGCCAGGATTATGCTAACTATATTAGCATGTTGCTAGCAACATCATTAGAATGTCTCTAACATGATGCTAGAGTGCTTAGCATGTTGCTAGCCTGACGTTTTGCTGATTAGCATATGTTGCTAGCATTATGCTAACTATATTAGCATGTTGCTAGCAACAGCTTTAGAATGTCGCTATCATGATGCTAGAGTGCTTAGCATGTTGCTAGCATTATGCTAACAATATTAGCATGTTGCTAGCATTATGCTGACTATATTAGCATTTTGCTCTTAACATGATTACCAGTATGAATAGAAGCAATATTGTCTTATTGTCATATCACTGCTATACCAGCAGTTTAAATGTTGTTTTTCACAGAGAACTGAAGGAAACATTGTAATATTGAGGCCCAAGTTTTGCCACGGCAAGCACCACTCACATTTTCTTCAGAAAATGTACCTCTCTAGTTATTATTATCATTCCGTTCACCCGTTTTTTGGCCCGCTACTCCTCCCAGGGCTTTCGAGAAAGAGACACCATTCCAAGTCTGACACGTCGGGACCGATCTGGAATAGCGTGCTTGTTGACAGCTTTATGCTACGCCTTGTCGTTCGTTCGGTATTCCCGGTTTTCCGGCGAAAAAAAGGCCCATAGGAATGAATGGGAACGATGATGTCATCCACTCTAGCTGTTAAGAGTGAGAGCAGCAAAAAAGTTCAAATCCACATTTTAAACAAACACACACACACACACACACACACACACACACACGCTATGTATTACTATCTTTGTGAGGTCCATAGAGTCCCATAATGACTAAAGTACATAACTTTACACCTACACCTAATCCTAACCCTAACTTTAACCTCAGTAACCAAAAGCACATCTTTTACCTCTTTTAGTTTCTCAAATAAAACAAGCACATTTTCTATAAAGTCATTTTTCCTCATGGGGACCTCTCAAATGTCCCCACAAAGCCCCAAAAATAGATAAAAGTAATTTTAGGGGACAAAAGGTCCCCACAATGCAATAACTACATGAACACACACACACACACACACACACAGATAGACTAACGAGACCGTCGAGAAGGGAGCAAGCACACTTGGCATTTTCTCTGCGGAAATGCCTCTCTAGTTATTTATATACTTCTCCGAGCAGCATAATTACTAAAAGTCAAAAGTAAACTTTATCGTCATCTCTGCTATGTACTGTATACAGAGAGATGTGACGACGTGGTTCCAGTAATAGGGGCCAATACTGTGCAGCTCTGTGTGTGAGAAGTTTGCAGCTGTTTTAATGTGGGATGTTGAGCATTTGTACGTGTACTCCTTTCAATTCCCCATTTATTTCAACTCTGTGTGTGGGGTTTAATTGCAAAACATAAACCCGCAAGTCCAAGTTTGAGTGGTTTGGGAGTGATGAAACAGAATGTAGCATTTAATTACAGCGGAAAAGTATATTAATATTCTGATTTGTTATATTTTGTTAACTCTTAATAATATTGCTCTATGACGAATAAAGTCACAATAAATAAAAACATTTTTGTAACATAAGTAACCTTGGATTGGAATAAAGAAATATATTTGACACATTAACCTTTATCGCATCTTTAATAATTACATTTCATGCAGGTTAAGTTAAAGAGACTAAATTTAAAAATCAAACATATAGAAAAAATATCTGACCAGCAGGTGTCGCCTCTGGGCTTTCTCTCAGGACAGTAATTAATGATTGTTTTATCCGAACAGCATAATAAGAGTGAAAGCCCAGTACAGCTTTGTGTATAAATAATTTATAGCAGCTCTAATGTGGGAATCCCTCTTTTGAGTGCTTATCAAACCACGGTTATGATTAAAATCGGAAGAATTGGCTCGCAGAATGGAAAAACCTGAAGGTTTTGGGTCACGTTAAAACTTACACGTTAAATCTTTTTGGTTAGCAGAGTTAATTTAAATTAATTTATCTCAGTGAAAAGCAAAAGCCCAGTTTGCATAAAGCCATGTGGCATTTTTGGAAGGTTTATATATTTTTCGCCTTTAAACAGACACAAGGGCGCCATCTAGTGGAAATTATTTAATAAGACTCTCAAAATCGCCACATAAATCCAGATGTGCTGGGAAAATATAACTACTATAAACATATATTTATAGGTAAACGGTTAAGATTGACTTTCACATATACTCCATATAAAACTAGTATATTAATTAACATTAGACTTAAGATTCATATGGTCACCAATAAAAATAAAGTGTAAATATTAAAAAGTAAATTAAAATAGGTGGCGTCTTCGACGTGACGTAGCTGAACACTTTTTCTTCAACTTCAGAAGTTGGAAACGAACCATCGTGTTGTTGATGTGAAGGTTGATGCTCATTTTTTACAAAATGAAGGTGTTGGCGATTCTTCTGTGTTTGGTCCTGCTGAGCTTCTACACGGGTGAGTTTATCTTCATATGTACTCATACTGACGACAAATTATGAATTTATTTTTTCGTGAATTTATTCAAAAATGTTTGTGCACAAATACTCTGTTTGGTCTTGACGCACGAATTAAGGGCAGATTAAACATTTTTCCTTGATTACCTCGTGTCTTTTTCATTTTTGACTCTTTTTATTTTTACTGATTTTTCGAACATTTTGTATGGCCAATTTTTAAAACACGCAAACTTGTTTGCTAAAATAATTTTAATTTGAAGAGCAGAAAAATAAAACGCGAAGGACGGTCAATAGTTTTTAGCACTTAATGGAAAATGGAAAAGTTAAATATTCAACAGTGAGGACATTTTTTCATCATTTGTCAAAAATAAATAATTTATGGAATAATAATATATAAATATATACAATGTATACAAACAATGTATATATAATACATACAGTTTTATTATTATTTTTGAGTTTGTGCAGCATTAAAATGGTAGTTTTTAGATTTAGTAAATATGTTTATTAAAAATCTAGCAATTAAGAACATCACAAATAGAAAAAGACAACAAAAATAAATAATGAAATAAATAAAATTCATTAACAATAATAACCACATTAATGTCCTCATACACATTACACAAACATTCTTTTCTCATTTATTTATGTATTTCTTTTGCGATTCATTTTTAGCTTTGTTTTTTTTTTCATACTAAGGGCGACAAGCTGATGAAATATATCAAATCTAACATTTATAACATCTATAAATATCCAATTAAACGTTGTGTTTTCATGCAGTTGAGCCTAAAAGAGGCTTTTCTGCCACGTCGGTGTTTTGGCGCCGCGGTATTGACGGAGCTGAGACCCGATTCCCCCGAGAGAGAGGGAGGGAGGGATGAATGAACACTTTGTGCTCTAATAGAGCTCTACTGAGAGAAAGAGAGAGAGAAAGAGCGAGAGAGAGACACACAGAGAGAGTGAAGGAGAGAGAGAGAGAGAGAGAGAGAGAGAGAGATCGGGCATGAACTGAAACATTTTTAAATAGTACAACCTCAGCATACTTATGAGAGCAAATATATTTTATATTTAGTCTGTTGTAAACAGAAAACCAGTAGGAAATGCAACATGCAATTAAGTTGTTTGCTTTAATAAGCAGCATTTAACATTTACAGAGATAAACAAGATTAATGGCCCTTGATAATGTTGCTCTATGACAAATAAAGTCACCACAACTAAAATATTGTTTGTCCCATAAATAACTTTTTATTGGAATAAAGAAACATTTTTTGTGAGTTCAACATTCAAACTGTATTTTGTCCTACAGAAATCCTAACAAAACAAAACAAAACACACATTTAAGATTTTTTTTAAAGTATGGGCCATTGAACATGACACATTAATTGTCTTTGTGTATTTGATTAATGCATTTCATGCAGTAAATACATCAAATTGCACCAAATGATGTCAAATTATACTGGTTTTTATAGATGCAAATCCTGTGATCAAAGAAAACTTTGCCAAACAGCTTCTCCGCAGCAAGAGACAGAAGCCGGGCTTTCCTGATGAACCCATGAGGGTATGAAGAACTGAAGGACAATCTTTAGAGCAACCTTTCTTATGAACTTTGATATCAGCGATGAATAGAATTCCTGAAATCTGTATTTAATCCATTAAAAGTGAACATTTATAATTTTACTTTAGAGTTCTCAAAATAATTCTTCTTAACATTTCCTCAAGTTCTAGACACCATTATTTTATTCATATCGTTTCACTTGCTTCTGATTTGACCCAAATGTAGAAGATATTTGGATTCTTACATCTGTCTACTCATTTGAACACAATAAGTCACATCAGGTTTTGAATAAATTAATTTAATCCGGTTAATCTCTTGTTCTGTGTCTTTGCCTCTATAGGAGCACCTGCTGCATATGCAGCGTTTGGAGCTGAGAGCTCGAGAAACCAACCTGGAAAACTGGCTCAACCCTCACTGCTTCCCTCGCTGTGACCGAAACTACGGTTACCCTGTGTGAACGAGGGCAGGGGTGCATTGTGGGTATTTAGGCCTGAAATCGATACAAGTCTTGAAAACTTCAGAACTGAAACACATAAAATTAACTGGAGCTCTTTCTAAATGTACTTTTTCCTCCACCATCACATCCTGATTTTTTGCTGCTTTAAGACTTTTCAGCTGCTCAAGTCTTGCTGGGGTCTGGAACCCTCAATTTGAAAGATCACTGGGCCTCACTCACCAGCTGTTCTTAAGAAATTTGTTCTTAAAATCCACAGTTTTCACAAATAATCTGATATTTACCAATGTTTTCCTATTTGAGATTTGTTCCTAGGTAAGGAAAGAATCTATGAATGCGGAGGAGTGTGTTACACAAAAATCATTACATTGTGTGTTTGGGCAAAATATTACCTTATTGGAGTTTCTTTCATTCTAAACATATATAATGTTATACTAATTAACTTTTAAACAATATAAAATATAAGTGAATGAGGCCCATTGGGCTTTGAAGAATGTTGAGAAATGCTGTTCTAGAAGATTCTGTGTCTCAGTATCTAGAAATAAATATAGTTGCTGTCAATCGCTAAAAATCTGCATTCTGAAACTAAAGTCACCAAATTGGTCGTGAAACCATTCCTTAGATGAACTTTTAATTTCATAAAGAGCACTGATATTTTTTGCTTGGTGACATCAATTCTGAAGAAGCTCGATCCCTCACCAAAGAATACTCCACATAATCCAAAGATTTAAGGCTTATATAACAATTAAAATGTTCTTCCCTAGCAAAGAAGCATTCTGAATCTTGATTAGGGTTTCATGAAGAACGTTTAGTTTGTGTCGAAGATATAAGGAGCCTTGACTTATATGTTCTTTTGATGGGAAATAACCTTCAGATTTTGTAACACAGGTCAACAATATTTGTTCCATCTTCATGTTTTGTAACTAAACTAAAAAAAAAGGTTGCTGCATTCATTTTTACATGTTATTGGTACCTTACGAAGCCAAAAGAGTGGCATCACTCATCATCAACTTTTAAATGAAATGGGAGTCACATATTTAATATTATCCTTTTAAAAGAGAATCGCATTTTAAAGGGCATTTAATTAGTCGTGGCCTGAAAATGTAAAAAATAATTAAATGAAAATAATTTAAGATGTGGACTCGGCAGATATAGGGCTGGTTTCTTGCTCATGAATTAAGCCTAGTCTTGAATTAAGTTGTAGTAGCAATGGAGATTTACAATTTAAACTCCTAACTTTTCTAGGACTAGGCTTAATCTTCAACCGGTAAACTGGCCCGTAATGCTGTATTATATACACAGGAATTCTTTGTGTTAATGATTTATTTATTAGCAGGGTGACGGCGACATCGGCGGTGATGACAATCCTGATCTCCAACCCAGAACCGGGCAGAATAAAGATGCGCTGATGAAGAGGCCCGTGATGAAGAAGAGACTTGCATGGAGTTGTTGGTTATATTAGCAGATTAGCCTAGTGTTTGTAGATGTATTTACTGTAGCTCATATATCACCATGAGACCTGTATTTACTCAAGTATAAAAAATACACTTTTCTGTTTGTGAAGGGAGCGGGGAATATTGCAATAAAGATTTCTTTCTAAAGCTAAATTGTGGATTTTTTAAATTTATAACTCTTTGTATTCGTCCCAATGCACGCAAAATATTTTAGGATAAAAATGTAAATTAATATGGCTATGACGAGTTAGATTAAAAAACAAACAAACAAACAAACAAACCCCAAAACATTTATTGGCTTGCCTGACTCTTGACTCTCACTTCATTTAATCTACATGCTATTATTGTCGGGTTTAATTAATTTATAACTTAACTGTATATTTGTAAGAGGCCGAAAAGCTGAAAAACTTGCATCCGCGACTGTGGATTTATGGGAAAATTATAAACTTCAGATGCGCTTTTGACGACAGGTTCAGACTATTAAAATGCCTAATACAAAATTCTTTTTTAGTTTGTCGCGTAGACATATCTCAACACCATCTGAACTATTATAGGTATGAAATGATAATAAATGTGTTGGATAAGTTATAGATGAACCGCACTTTAAACCCCAAAGCCGTTAATTATAAAGCCGCTAATTTCATCAAACACGCTCACTGTAAATTATTACTTTTTTATAATTTATTAAATTATTAAATTAATTTGGTTTAAATTATACACCATTTAAATCATATTAAATTTGTTTTTTTAATCTAATATTTAAACAAGTCGAGGGTTAATCTTATTTATCTAGTCAGAAATTCAAATAGAAGAAATTTAAATGATATTAAAAGTCGCAGAGGGTTTAAAAAGCTCTCGGGATGCTGAATCTATTAGCAATGCAGATAATATAATAATTTGCATTCTCATTTACAAATGACTCCTGTTCTCTCTAAAAACACAGATGGCAGGCCGGAAAAAGGGACCTAATCCAGAATAGATTTTCTTAATTTACAGCGCTTCAACCCGACATTAACAGGCTCAAATCTTTACTATTCTTAGGTCTTTTTTTTCTGGAGAACTGTCCCACCTAAAAATTAGTGTAGATGTAGTGAACATGGGACAATAAACAGTTAAAGGCGGAGGAGAAACTATTCAAAATTGCACATTTGAAACGAGCGAAATTAATTAAGTAAACTCACTGTCTTGGGAGATTTTAAATACCGGGAGAAGAAACTAAATCTATCTAAAAAAATTAATCTTTCTAACCTAACTCATTTTATGTAACAGAGCAGAAGATATGTTTGAAATTATTAGAATGGATGTCTGTCATTTAAAATGTAATTGCAATTGTTATACAATTCCATTAAAGAAGGCAATAAACAATTCGATTTTTAAGGAGTATTCATTTAACACACAAAAACACATAAGTAGCTTAATATATTTAGTATACAATCTCTGATAAAAATTTTAGTCTATTATACAAGATGTAGCTCTGGGAGCCAAACACACATGTGGACACATTTCTAATAACAATTATTAGCTGTAAAACGCAGCTTCGAGGCCCATCTCCTAGTGCATGCAAATCTGCCTTTCCCATCCAATTTTTTTTAATTACCATTAAATACTGTTTCAGTGTTTTAACACAGTTAAAATGAAATAAAATTTCATATCTTTATATACAATCTACAGACTGTTTTTGATAATAAACAATTTATGTAGATAAAAATCAAAAACAAAAAAATATATAGATATAGATATCATTGATGGCAACAACAGTCATCTTTTGTCTTTGAAGAATCCTTCATCTGTGCTACTCTCTTTAATGGTCACCGTCAAAAAGTTTGTGGTCACGTCGGTAACAATCACCTTCTCCATGTTTAAGAAGCAAGGGTTCCAACCGTCGTCTTCCTCATCGTTGTCATTCTCCACTGCTCCCTCCTCTTCCTCTTCTACCTCCTCCTCCTCCGGTTCCCCCAGTATCCGAGCGACAGGGATCTTGGCGATGAGCGAGGGCTGCTGTCTCCTGCGGTGTGTCTCTTCGGCCCCGAACGGCCGCTTGGGAGCAAAGTGTTTAAGGTGCTTGTGTCGGAAATGACCTGAATTCCCACTAGTCCTGCAATCCGGCAAACCTGAAGGCGTTCTGTTGGAGTGGAGGCTCCAGTCGGGTGGAGGAAGCATCTTATGCGGTTTGATGGAGAACAAAGACGAGGCATGGGGTTTGTGGGGCGTTTTGACAGGTCTTGAATCGTCGTCCTCGTCCTCCCCCAGTCCGAGTCGAGCCATTTTGGACGGGATACTGGAGATGGACTCCTCCGCCTCCCTTTTGGCGTGCTCCAGGTGGAGGCTGCTCGGATATCCGTCTCTGAAGCGGAGTTTAGGTTTGCGTCCTCTTTTTTTCGGGGTGGGGATGAAGCCGTCGGAGCCCAGCCTAGGCGATGACGGGGAGCGATGCTGTTCTGGAGAGGGAAGCCGGACACTCTCGCCTCGGTTGACCGTGCTGGGGGGGAAGATGGTGGGGACGACGGCACGGAGGCCCTCTCTGGCCCTCGGGGTTATTAAGGGTTCGGGGCTGGGGTAGGTGACGCGGACGTTTCGTGAAGATTCACCTCGGAACTCATAGGACCTGGCTTTGGCTTTTGCTTGGGCCTAGGAAAAATGTAGTTAAAGACTGACTGCTGTAATTAGCAATTCATGAATATGTATTAATTAATGATTGCATTTGAACTGACATGAGAAGTCATACTTTAATTACTAATTTAAAAAATTCAACATGAAATAAACAAGACAATTTAGTATCAGTACCACATTAATTCCTACTACAGAAAACAAAAGGTGCAAACCTTCAGCAGGAAGGTCTTGAGCTTTGGTCCTCTCTTCTTCGGCCCAAACAGCTCCCTTTCTCTTTCCCTGAAATGTCAGAGATGCCCACTTAACGGACCAAAAATGAACTGGCAAAACGGCGTGCTGGTAGGGGGGCACAAATTGTTTCCTGGCATGCAGAAGACGTTTTTTTTCATGCACAGCATGCAAAAGCGCTGACCTTGCATCCATTAACATTCCTAATGACGGGGACCAGTCTCCCTGGAGCAATTTATTTGGGAAAGTTCACTGGACCCTTTCTCATGGGTCAAATGATTGTGCTAGGGGTACCACTCCATAATTGAGTGTCCATGGAGTGACGGTGGTCTCAAATCCGAACCCCTGGACAAAGAGGTCATGGGTTTGAATCCTCCCTCCTGCATTACCACCACTGGGTCCATGACCAAGACCCTTAACCCCAAGTTGCTCCAGCAGGGAAAGAGTCCCAGTAATTCGGAAACAGTAGTCGCTATGGTTAAGTGTCTGTCAAAAAAAAAGTCTCCTTTGAGCAATTTATTTGAGAAGGTTCAGGGCCTTTTCTCAGGGGCCCAATGGTGTTGGAGATGGCGCAAGAGGCTCAAATCCCCAACTTCGGATCCACAACAAAGCATCCATGTGGTGGTCTAGTGGTATGATACCCACTTCTAGACCAAGAAGTCATGGGTTCAAATCCTACCTCCACTGGCTCTCTGAGCAAGACCCTTAATTAACCCTGTCTGCAAGCACTGAACTTGTAACCTTTAACATTTCTAACTGAGCATCCATATGTTCGCCTGTGGACCAAGAGGTCATGGGTTCAAAACATACGTCCAGCACTACCACCACTGAGCCCAAATTGTTCCAGGGCAAGGTAAGAAAATGAGCATCCTACACTGCCTCCACCACAGGTATCAGCATTGGGCTGTTTTTTATTTTTACCTCTGTTCAAAAGCAGCAAAGAGCCTGGAATCCAGAATGTTCTCTTCGGGTTCCCAAGTGCTGTACCTATTGGAGGGGGGGAAAAAAGGTTCATGCATCTGCCACTTTATTATTATTATTATTATTTTTGCATGGATGCATCGCCTCCATCAGGCGGGTGGTTAGCATGGGGGCTGTTAGCTTGGCAGCTTCCCCGGTTCTCTCAGCCCTGCTGTCTGAGACTGAACCAGATCCACCACCGTCATCATCGTGGTCGTCTCCCTCGACCTCCAGCTCCAGCGCGGCATGACAGCCATTAACCGACCGCGGTGGTGGGAAAACAACTGAGGTTCCTGCCATTACTTACTTGGGAGACCATCCTTTCCATTTCACCAGATATTCCATGCGACCCTGTGCGTGCCATCAGACCGAAAAAAGGAGAGAGAGAAAAGAGAATAATAGCGCGGTTTAGCGTGAGGCAGCATTGTGACAAAAAAAAAAAAAAGAGCACATGCATTTTTAAAAGATGTGTGGTGCTTCTCATTCGTCCAGGACATGATCATCTGGAGGGTTTGAATCGAAGGCGACTAGACTTCTTGAAGACGTTTCACGTCCAGTCGCCTTCGATTTAAACCGTCAAGAAAAGCAAAAAAACACACGCGTAACAACGTGACGTCAGATACGTTACTCTTCTAATCCGCCGCTTGATGATCGACTCGGCCGCGAAGACTCGCTCCCCGACGGCGGACAGCTCCATGTTTACCTCCCTCCTTCTCTCCTTCTCTCCCTCCTTCTCTCTCTCTCTCTCTCTCTCTCTCTCTCTCTCTCTCTCTCTCTCTACACTGCCGTGCACCGCGTGACGTCACCGCGCTGATTAGCGATGTTGCCGTGCAGCACCGCTGTTGGTGGAAACTGCACGGCGGCTGCTGATTGGCCCAGTTGTTACACATGCTCCCCGGGTTGCCGGCGAACGGGGAGAACGCAAATGACGAATTCCGAAGATTAACGATTATTAATATGGCAGAGTGTCATAAAACACGAAAATTTATTCGATTTATTAACTTGCTTAGTTGGTTCTAGACTCCAAAGTTTTTTTTTGCAGCAGCAGCAGCAGCAGGCGGAAGAGATAGTCGGATCAGAAAAAATGCGCAGAGGTGAAAAACGGACTCTAGTTCTTGGTCTCATGACTGAGTCATGACAAACTGAGTATTAAATCTTAATTTCATGACTTGACAAACAGCACGCAAATCACAAAAATAAGTCTTGAGCTACAGATATCGAGAAGAACAATAATGGTGTTGCGTGTCCTGTCGTGAAATTCAAACATGTTCGATAAACCGCGACTCAAGTTTCAAACTAAAACTCAAGGACTAGAGTATTTAATATACAATTATGATAAAGTTATTACTATAAAGCAGATTTTATCGTGATGTAAACGTATCAGACGTCGTCTTGCTCAGATCATTTTCTGCTGGTCTTCTTTCCAAATGACCAAAAATGGTCCTGCACTCTCTATTTCATGATTTTAAATCATGATCTCTAAATAGCTACCTTTGTTGTATCGAGATCATGAAAAATAATTGAGATCTTGAGAAAGTAGAAAGTATTACTGGCAGAAAAAAAGTCTGCTAGTGCAAAGCTCTTAGTCATGTAGTTTAAACTCTCCAGACGTCAAATCGTAACCAGATTATACCCGAGCAGTAAATGTAAACCTATCGTCTGTTCAGGCTCCGTATGTGAAGTTAAAACCAGCATTTACATTCTTTATGATCGGGACTGTAAACACGACTAGAACATTTTTATTTCTCTGTGTTATACAGTTTCAGTAAACTGACATTTTAACAGAAAGATCGACTCTCGATTCTATTGGTGCTTATCATATTTATTTTGTTCCACATGAAGAAGGAACAAATTGGTCTGTAAATCCAATGGTAGCGCCATATGAACTACTATACATGTTAATTTTCATTAGGGTGATATTAGCGTATTAATAATAATGAAATCTAATAAATAACGATCTGTGTCTATGAGCTGTGTCTAAAGTTGATCTATTTATATTTATGAAATCAGTATTCATGAAAAATGCAGCTCAAAGTATTAGATGCCAATTAAAAACTACGAACAGTAGAATCATAAACATTGTTTTAAAATACATATTTTTAAATTGCTGTATATGAAATAGTACTTAAATTAGGCACATAATTCAGGATAAAGTACATTAATGTGAGTCGAAACTCCAATGTCTCAACTTTTAAAACCTCCAAACTGCATGATGGCCTTTTAATTATCAGGAGTAGTTTCAAATTCGTTATATATGTGACTTATTACCAATAGCATCCTAGAAAATCCTAACAAATCTAGAAATGGTTTCTTGAAAACTTCCAGAGAGCACTACATTAATCGACTGAGCTTTAGCTTTTATCCTGTTTTAAATTCGCTCTGGATTTGACAAGAGATTCCATTATTATTATTATTATTATTATTATTATTATTATTATTATTATTATTATTTTAATAATAATAATATAATAATAATAGAATAATAAATAATAATAATAACAACCAGTCAGTAATTTTAAACAATATTTGACACATTTGGTGAGCACCCCATAATTAATGATGCATAGCAACATATCTTAATTACAATACTTACAATACAATTACAATGCTTAATTACAATAATTACAATATTAATAATAATAAAAAATATTTTTTATAAAAATTGTACGTTTAAACATAAGTAATAAAAACGTATATATCATTTGGTCAATAGCACATATTCTAATAAAAATAACGGAAATAATACTTAAAATGATTTCAGAGATTAACCCTCCCATTCCATAAACGACGCGCTACCGTTTTCTGATCATGTTCACTAGATCTGGGATCGACACAGTTAAATAAAAATACAAACGTTAATAATAATTTAACCATAAATTCACCACAACTAAAAAATAAATAATTAACTATTGCTTTTATAAAACAGCAATATTTCATATATAGAATGAAGCTGAGCACATCGCTGAGCTACACGCAAGCATCAAGCATCAGCATGGCTTACATGAACGTGGTAGCCTATAGCACCCTCCTAGGTAATTATTTAATTTTATGTTCACCTATATGAACAGTCTCTAATTCAAGTTTGTCGCACTGGTCTGATCTGGAGTAAAACAGTAGCTCTTTTGTGAGAGGGAATAATTTTTTTAAACGGCTTAAAAATTGCTTTGGCCCAATAATTTCTTGGTTGGCCTGGAAGTGGATGAGCTCACTAAGGAATAAAACACAATTTGCTTTGCTCAGCTACCTAATAAAATCAATCCGTTCACATAACCCGTGAGCGAAATTTACTAAATGCCACCAGAATGTTCAATCTCTCATCTGAACTCTATCGGGCCACCACACACCCACCTTGTTCTGCATTGTAGGCATTACACAACACAATAGCACACTGCACTTATAATACCCATAGACAAGATGTTTTGGACGATATTTTGTAATATTTAAGATCAGCAATTTAAGTTTAACTATATGCTTAATTTAATTTAATCTCACAGACAGCCTCGGGGGTGAACCAGGTTGATAATTGATATATAGGTTTGTACTTATATAACTATGCATGTAACAAAATAGAAACATGATTCTTATACGAACATTAAAACTAAGTATAGAAATTCAGTGACTTTAAACGTGTCTCTTCCACTATACACCGATATTTTTGTATATATGTTTTTAGATCCGTATCTCTCAATATTATTATTTATTTCATTATTATCCTGGATATGCATATATTTTTTAATCCTTTGACTTCTTTAAGCACCAGGAACCAATGTAAATTCCTTGTATGTATTTGGCGCCTGATTTTGGAATGCATGACTTAAATAATTATTGATTTTAAAATGCATTTGCAGCACATGCCATAGGCCAGATAACAAGGGCGAGAACGTTGATTTGTGGACGTGATTAAATTGTTAAATGGTTAATAACCGGGCTGCTGGGTTTGTGCAAGCGGATTGGTTGCGCGGATGGCGCAGTGCAGCAGCGGTTACCTCCGTATATGGAGCAGCATCGAGTTGTAAGAAGGTTATTGGTTCGCTGGTTTCTGGGCAACGACTCCTGCGCGGCAACAGAAAATCTGAGCAATTTGCAAACGGAAATTAGAAAAAAAAAATGTCCGCGGGTTCCATCTCTGCTGTCTTTAATTATTTTTCAATTATTGAAAAAGCTTTTAAACCGGCTAAAATTTGCTCGGTCTTTAAAGCTACAAGTAAAGTCAACAAGGTGGTTTTAATCATTTATGACAAAACCTTATCCAAAAACATACATTCTGCTTAAATATTATTAGTATATATTAGTTCAGGTATTTTTAATGTTTCTAACTATTACGCCTACAAGCATAGTGTCACTTTCTGAGAGGTTCAAAAGTTTGGAGCTCTTGTGTGCAAAGTATTAAAAGAGTAAACTGTCAAGCAATCAGATATTACAGCTATTTAAAAAACAAAAACCATAGACCCTGTTTAAAATGTTACTTAAATTTACCAGTCTGTATATAAAAGCGGGCTTCCCAATACCAGTTGGTGGTTAAAAACACCCAGTAGTTAACAACGCAAATAAATTAGTCTGTTCTAAATTTCATCATGGATTAATCTCATCATTTCGCAACTTTTGGGAGAGATGATGTAAAGAAAATACCCTCCAGTCTTTCCCGCTGCTTGGAGTATTAATATTTTACCTTTAAGGTTTGCCTCTAACTATTATGATTAGGGTAAATTTTTGCAGTCTAAATAAGTAGCAAAAAACAAATAAATAAATAAAATCAGCTGTCATTCCTCCCATAACTCCCTGAAGACAAATGGGTCGCAGCATCTTCATGGCAGATTTATGGCGCATAATGGCATGTAAATTTTTTACCCGTCGCGAACTATCAAACGACTGCGGTCTCATTTCGAGCAGTAGGAGTTTGAAACGAGCTGCTCGTATCGACTCGCCCGACAATAAAACCTTAGTGTAACGTCGCACTAAATCACACATAAAGTGGATGGACTGAGGGGGAAGCCATTTTATATCGCAGCTGTGATGAAACCGCAGCGCTGCGCGGGAGGAAATGGTTGATGAGTGAAACGCTGCAGCGACTAACACTTTAGCCAGAAGCTTGTGAAATGAAAGACGAGGACCAACAAGCTCGGAAAAGCTGTTTTCTTTTCACTAGGCGTGAACGACGCTAATCACCACCGACACGTTTAATGTCCGCCATTTTAGCGGATAAAATATTGAAGTACAGCTGTGACGTCGGGCTCCACGCACGAGCCGAGCGGATTCCGACGGAAAGCACTTGTCTGCCTCTCATTACACTTCCATTATATCCCTCATAAAACCCCAAAGCGTCGGTTTGTGCTCGTAAATACCAATAACAACATGCGACTTGAGTCATTTCCCTTCCGAAGCCTCCTCTTCTGGCTCCTCTTTCGAACATTAAAACCAACCACTTCAATATATAATCTAGGCTTCTTCAAAACGTCGTGAAAACTTTAAGGATTGAGGAAAAACAAGATTCCGGTTGTCATGTGAAGACAAGCTTTCAGCTGGAGAATTCACACACTGCTAAAGCTTGTTTCTTTGTGCTTTTGAAACGTCATTTTAGGTCGATTTTTTAAATTGACGAGATCTTCAGGTGAAAGAATCTACTAGTTAATCAGTAACCAGAGATTAACCTCATGACGGTACTGCGTGGGAAATTAATAAAGTTGCGATCTATGCATTACAAATAATAATAATAATAAATAGAGATTATGCAAAGTATATTTTCGGTTTGGCTGTATTTAACCTTGTTGTAATGTGTAAGGAGATTAGAGGGGAAAAAATAACACATTTTGTCACTTATTTATTAAATTAACCGAATGCTTCAATATAAAATGATTGCTCCAGAATCGGCCGAATTTATGGGATTCCAATTCCATAGACTTGTAAGAAATTATCTTTTATTATCCATTAGATAACTGACTTCGTTAATCCACCACCGAAAGATGTCACACCGCTCGTTTGGTATAATTCGTTCAGGCCTATTCAAAATTTCGGTATAATTGCAAATCCTTAAAGCAGTCTGCAGATCGCGGAATTCTCGTAGCCGAATTTATCTATAAAATTAGCAAAAATGTAATAAGTACATAAAGGAGAAATTTGCTGAGGCTGAATTTGCAGAGAGGTCATGGGCCTGTAAAGATAGACGGATTGTTATGGGTTACAGAAAGATCTATAATTTACAATACATAACAAGCGCGTCTTCAAAACTTTTCTCGTGTTTTTAACTTCAGCACGAGTTCCGGATTTTAAAACGGATTTAAAATTGTATAATACATGCTTTTAGAATGATTGGAGATCTACCAAAGAAAAAAGTGTAAAAAAGTTGAATTTTTCAAACAACGTTTGTAAACTAGATGACATTATAAAATAAAATAAATCTCTTGAGAACGTCATGACTCCTCCGATTTTGACATTTTTTGGACAAAACGCGACAGCTTTGGCTGCACCAAAGAAGTTTTAACAAATGCCATATCAAGTATGTAAACCTCGAGGGTCAATGGGCCTAAGTACACGAAATTGACGCTCGTTTCAGATTCGAAATTGTCAGGATTTACTGAAATTTGAGTAGGGTTTGCCTAAATTTTCCCACACGTCAATAGTTGTTAACATACGCCAATAAATATATACGGGCGGACTGTGTGAAATAATGAGGAGACATATCGGTAGGAATTCCTCAAAATGGCCGACGTGGACGTTTTTAACCTGATGAAACAGCCCTTTTTGCTGACTTCTGGTTAATGTTAGTCAAGAGTAAAACCCAAATCCTCTCCAAGTCTGATAAGAGTTTCAAAAGCTACACTTGGCCCGTCAGTGACAGGACAGAGCAAAGTACGACCTGATACCGAAATATATAGTGGTGCATTAGAGGAGGTGTAATGCTATGTCATTGTGTTTACTTGGATTAATCATGATACATATGCACACATACACACACACACACACAAGTTCACCCACAGATTACTGAAACACAAAAATATGCCTTTAATGGACTGAGATGATTCTAAATAGTACACACTTTGTGTGGAAAAAAGCACTTTACAAAACTTTGAGAAGTTCATGACATTAAATTTGCTTAGAGCATTACATACAATAAGTGCTTATTAGACTTATTAGCCTTTTGATAAAGCTAAAACAGTGACAGAACACAAATAAGTCTTGATGATTCATCAATAGTAGCAAGCAGATACAATAATTGGAAATTTATGCAGCATGAAAAATATCAAAACCCTGCAGTTATTACCGGATCATTCTGAAAACAATTAAGGTCATCTTCAGGTTTAAAGAACCTATTTTACATTTGTACAAATTCACAAAGTTGATGTCAGTAGTTTCTGATTTTTTTGGTTTGTGTTTTCAGTCATTCCTAGACAGTAACATATTCCTTAAATGTCACTGTAAGGCAGTTTGCCGTCACATCCGTGATGATTATATTCCCAAGAAAAGGAGTAAATTTCGAAGCTGATTCAGATTCAGCTTTTTTCTCTGTCCTTTTCCGTGTAAGTTCCGCCTCTTTTTCAGAGGTTTGAGAATTCCCACTGCTCAAAGACTTGGCAACGGAGTTGCTCTCCTTGCGAGACCGCGAACAACTAAGATCCATGGGTTCGTCCTGGCAGGAGTCCAAGAATTCATACTTGTGTCCGTTAGAATGCTGGTGTGAGACGCTGCTTTGACGCTGACTTGACCCTGTGTTGGGTTCACTTAGGCTCCGGCAACTCAAGAACCTCTTAACCTCGCCCCGTTCGCAGTCGGGTTCTGAGTGCCGCCGTTTCTGCGCACTGTGGCATAGGTCTCCGCCGTTCGGTTGGGAAACTGGCCCCTCAGATGGCAGAGTCGGGGGGCGCTTGGTTGTCGTAAGCTGCAACGGTTGATCGTCAGGCGGTGAAAGTTCCCGATTGCAGGAGGCCTCCTGTTTGTTCGTCTCGAGAGCCCCTGGCCTCGGCGTGACTGAGTCGTTCACAGCAGGGCGGGACGGTCCGTTTGTAAGTCCGGAGGGGGGAGACTTGGCCTCATCTTTGCACTCCTTTTTGCAGCCGTTCTCAAAGCTCTGCTTTGTGGGCTGTTTGTCAATAGCGTTAGTCTCTGTCCCTGGCTGTTGCTGATACGGTTGCCTCGCATCAATGTCCGCCTCCCCGGTTTTAATCCTAGCGGTCTGCGTACTGTTTTCCATGTACTTGCTCATGACAATAACGATCCTCCCATTCTTGTTTTTGTTCTTAACGATCTTCAGCTTGCTGCCTATTCCATTTGCGGGCTCTACATCTTCTTTGGCAGCAACATCTGAGCCAAGTTTTGACTCGCGGCCGCCGCCTTTGAGGTCATCAGGAAGCTTCTTGAGCTCCATGGTGACGTCCTTTCCCGAATCCATGCCCCCCACCCATTTCTGTTGCAAGGCAGACGGAAAGCTCCAGCCGTCCTTTGTCACCTCGGCTGCCACAATGTCCTTCACCTTCTGGCTGTGTGTGTGGTACATTTTTGGGTCAGGCTGGTAGTGGTGGTGCTTCTTGCTGTTGAGCTGGTAGTAGTGCTTCTTTTTCCCATTGGGGAGAATGTTCCCAACAATACCTTCTTTGCAGAGTGGCTGGTATGGGTGGTGCTTTTTGCTGTTCAGCTGGTAGTGCTGCGTTTGCATCGGGTCTGCCGCCGCTTTGAGACGGCCGTCATTCTCCTGAGCCGATTCCTGCAGGCCGGAAAGTATGCTGGATCTTCTTGCAAAGGATGGAACCTAAGAGCAGAAAACAATCAGTAATCAGATATGCCAAACTATGACTGTAAATATAACTGTTTAAAACAAAAATACAACACATACAGAGGTAGAACAAAAAATTCTTAAGCAAAAACAGCATAATCTCTCATGACCACACTTTTGGACTCCATCAAGAGCATGACCATCACTTTACATACACGATAAGCAAACTGGCACGATAAACTCTCTTCTTGTCAGGGGCGGAATGTCCAATTTTAGAATTAAAAAAAGAGAGATTTGCTCCAACAATTTGAGAATATGCAGCTTTGGACAAAACTGAACTAGGGCCTAATTTACACAACTATTCAAAAAAGTCTACCAGAAGTACCTTCGGGTTAAAGGTCTTGCTCAGGGCCCCACTCAGGGCGTCACTGTTACTTTTCCAACTCAAGCTTTTAGGCTTGACTGTTATTTGATACCCCCAAATCTTATAGTAACAACCACCACCATCACCATCACCACCACAACCACCACATAAACCAAGCCTGACTTTCACATGCTACAGTTGTATATTTCCAGTTTTATGGTGTACAGTTTAAAGAATATCACACACTGCATTATGCACAGCAAACTCTGTTTTGCATACTAGTTCTGAGACTTATCAAGTCTTATCTTGAGTGTCGTGTACTATACTCTGAAAAGAAAATAGATATGAAAAAGAGCCTGGCTTAAAAGTCATGAGGACTTCATAAAAATGCCCAGGTTATTCTACATAAATTTCCCCATTACTGACAATGTGAACTGTCAACATTGCAAAGCTCTACATAACTTCAAAGAAATTTGGAAAGAAAACAGAAGAGAGACATCAAGAGCATTTCACCTGTGTGAGAAGCTGCTTTGGCTTTGGTCCTCTTTTCCGATACCCCATCAGCTGCTCCTGACGCTCCCTAAAAAGACAAAACTTTTCCTTTAAAGACATGCACAATCTCTACATTCTTAAGAAACATTCTTGCATCCCACAAACAATCTCACAAATCTTTGGTTTTAGTTCACACTGCATTAAAAACATACCCCTCCAAAAAATTTGAATGCCTTTGACAAAACCCTCCCTCAAAAAACCTGGTTATTATCACCTCTCAAATCGACTCCCTTTCATTCCATACACATGCCCAAAACCTAATTAGACGTTGGGGAAACCACACACACTCGGGGGAGGTGTCCAATTATTCCACAACATTCCCAATCGTGAAGGGAGGCGACTAATGGCCTGAGCAGATGCCAGTTAAAGGCCCTGAATGCTCGCTGCTGTAAATGTGCGTGGAATTTGAAGGGGGGGGGGCTGTGTTGGCCGAGGGGGTCACTAATGTATGTGCCGACACGGAAAAGCGAAGGCCGATGTGGGTGGAGGTGCGCAAACAAAAACGGCACCACTTACGGAAAATGTGTGCGCACTGGTCCATGTCTGCTATATTTACTACAGAGCCATGGCAGTTATGGCAAATTAGGGTTGCACAACACTGGAAAAATTTTCCCCCACAGGGAAAATGACATTTTCACCAATTGACTTAAATATCAATTTGGAAATTATTCAATATTACAATGATTATTTTCTGATTTAAGATAACTATTGGTAAATTGCTACAATGGCCAATAAAAGACTATTTAAATTATACTAATTTGGTATAGTTTGTCCACGAGAGTGCAAGAACAACGCCAGTACTTTTTATACATTTGACTTATGATACCTTTGTTCCAGTACTAGTTTATCTTGGTAAGGATGCTTAAATAACTACATATAAACACATCAGCTGATAACTTTTTATCAGATAATGTAAGCAAAATAATAATACAAGAAATAATATGGGGCTTAAGCTCTGACATTAAGATATTAACCATAAAACCATAAAGGTGTTGCGACTGATAAGATCACGTTCTCTTTCCATGTGCAGATGTAAACATCCTCTCGAGCACAACCGAAGCGAGCCACATATCAGACGTACGTGCACTTTTCAGGCCCACTCTTGTGTTCTTTTGGGGCTCTCACTATCAGGCGAGCACAGGAGCACAGGAGCACAGGTCTTTTCTTCTATTTTAAATCTATTCTAAAACTTCATTTATACAAGACTGGTGCAAAAAAAAAAAATACTGGGTTCTTTTCTTTTCATCTTCCTTTTCTTGCATTATAAGATGTCACTAATTGTAAAACCACAATTTTCCTGGCAGACGTATAAAAGTGCGCAAAAGAACTGAAACCCAAATATGGCGCGCATGCGCACTTTGGGCATGTTCTTGTTTTTCTTTTTTGCTCCCTCCCTCTGTCAGAAGGAGCAGACAGAGTGAAAGAGGGAGACACTCTCATTCACTCTCTCACAACACGGCGAGAGAGAGAGAGAGAGAGAGAGAGAGAGAGCGCAATGATGAAAGTATCACCCACTCCTCCTCCTCCTCCTCCTCCTCCTCCCCTCCCTCCTTCTTTACAAGGTCAGCATGTGAAAGCTCTCCTGTCACTCACCTGTTTTGGAACGCGACGAGCAGACGCGGGTCCAGAATATTCTCCTCGGGTTCCCACGTGTTATACCTACGAAAAAGAAGGAGGGATTTAGGGAAGGAGGGAAAAGAGAGAGAGGAGGCATGAAAATAAAGCCGCCCGCTCCAACAAACCCCCCTTATCTGTCATTCGTAACGGAGAGAAGCCTGGGCTTCCTCAAGCTTCTCACACATCCTCTCCCGAAAAATCACAAGCGTTCAGGTGGTTACAAGAAGAGGAAATTGCAAAGAGCAAAATTAAAAGAGAATTTCAACAATGTTGCAAAAAAAGATCAGAGATCAAACGTGCAAAGCGTCGCGGGCGCGAAGTAAATAAATACGGCGAACGTTCTTTCAGTTACGCCGTGCAAAAACAAAATGTCTTCATTAACAAGAAAAATAGCCCATTTCTGGTATTTCTATTTTTTAAAGAAAATATCAAGAATGCGAGATCTGGATGGAATAAACAAATAAGCCCCGATCGAGTCGTGCATCTGCGCGCATTCGCGCCGAACCAAGTTCGACTTCATCTTATCCTCTGAAAAGCCCAAATAAACAAGTGAATAAACCATTAAATAAGAGGACATACCTGGGTGACCAGCCTCTCCACTTCACCAGATACTCAAACCTTCCCTGTGGGGAGGAACGACAAGAAAATGGA
>JAVGVS010001086.1:30000-35000 GCA_032718565.1 Distichodus sexfasciatus
CTTCCCCTTCCTCTTGCTCTCTTCTTCGCATTCTCTTTCCCATGCCCTTTCATCTTTCTCTTTGTTTTTCTCTCTTTTCTTTTCTTTCTCTTGCCCATCTCTCTCTCTCTCTCTGTCTCTCTGTCTCTCTGTCTCTCTCTCTCCAGACTCTTCCTTCTCTTACAGCTTTCTCTCTGTTTCTGTTCTTTCTCTCACTTGCATCTCTCTCTCCTCCATTCCATTCTCTGTCCTTCTCTACCATCTTTCTCTCTCTCTCTCTCTCTCTCTCTCTCTCTCTCTCTCTCTCACTCTCTCCCTTTATTCTGAGGGAAGAGTGAGTAAAGTGAAGTCAGAGTAAACAGGAGTGTAATCTCTCCTCCACACTGCGTTGGAGATGTATGATTTGGGTGTGTGATGGTGAGGATTACACACTGCAGCGCGCTCAGCTCGATATATCAGCCTCAACATTTCAACCTTTTTCTAATGTTTAAAGACATGCTATTGAAAAAGATCTCTGTGTATATTGGATATACTGAATGTTCCAAATGAATAAAAAATAAATGATTAAACATCTAATCGATTTTTTACAAATATTATTATAACATTTTTCAATATTCCTTTCCTAAAACAAAACTGAAAAAGGTACATGCATTGTTTTTCAATTTCACATTTTGTGCAACTCTTTTACGGTTTTACAGTTTATACGAATGGATGGCTTTGTTTTGTTCCTGGGTTTTTACGTGAAAAGTGAACTGAAACCAAAGTTTTTAAAGGCATTAATGTCTAAAATCTTGACCTAATGAATATGAAATCATTCATTTGGGTTAAAAATAAAAGAGGGAGAAGAAGGGCAGAGAGAATTAAAGTAAGGATTTTGATTTCACTCAAAATTCCCATCACAATGTTTTTGCTTTACATGGTAATCCCTCATTTTTTGAGCATCTAATTTTGCTCAAAAAGACGTCATACGTTCACATTGTGCTTGCGTTTAATAATATGGATTAGAAACGCAAGTTCTTACAAAATAATACAATCAATCTGATAGAAATGTGGAGGATTTTAGACAGAGAGAGAAACAAGTGGGTTGGATGTGTATCTGTGATACTGAGAGCAACCTGCAGAGCAGCTCAGCATGAAACCATTAGAGTCTGTTACACACACACACAGCATGTAGGTTGTGCAGTATGATTCCTAAAACACAGAAAGAGAGATGGACGGAAAGAAAGGAAAGCAAGAGAGGGAGACAGGCACAGAGCATGTGATGAGGGAGAGAAAGAGATTGGGGAAGAGAGAGAGAGAGAGGAAGGAAGGATTCAAGATTCAAGATTCTTTATTTGTCACGTGCAAATTATACAGGTACAACATGCAGTGAAACGTATCCTGATCCGCTCTTTTAACTGTGCAATTAGGCAGTTTAGAAAAATAACAAAATAGAGATGCAAATACAAACTTAAATAAATAAGGAGGTCAGGGGAATAAGACAATTATATCTACATACAAATATACAATAATGTACATAAAGTTACATATGTGCAGACAGTGGAGTACAATTTTAATTTAATTTCAATTATTCTAAAGACAGGTGACAGGTGACAGATGACAGGTGCAATGAGAGTTTTTAAAGTGCAAGTGCAACTGCAGCATTGTATGTAGCAGACAGAGTAGAAGCATGTATTGGAGTGAAATGTGGCAGACAGTATAAATGATCATCACAATTGAGGTTATATAGCAGTATGTAACAGCAGAATTAAGACAGTAAAATGTGGCAGACAGTATAAGTGATCGTAACAATATGTGGTTTGCATTAGAAGCATGTAATAGCAGAATGAGACTTAGAAAGGCATGTCCTGGTTTAGAAGACGGATGGCCTGAGGGTAGAAACTCCTCCTGAGTCTCTCTGTTTTGGCCGTGATGGTGCGGAACCTTCTGCCTGATTGCGGAAGATGAAAAAGGGAAGGAAGGAAGAGAAGAAGGGACAAGAAAAGTAAGAGAGAGAGTGAGAGAGGGAAAAGTGTAGGAGAAAAAGAAATAAAGAGAGTGAGCGAGGAAGAGAAAGAAAGGGGGAGGAACAGAGAGAGAGAGAGAGAGGTGACTGTGTTTCTTGTTGGTTAAGATCAATACAGCTCATTAAAGACATGTCACATTGGGGTTAACTGTATAATGACAAATCACACACACACACACACAGATAAATAAAATAACAACAAACAGCACAGTTGTTCCTCTGTGTGTGTGTGTGTGTGTGTGTGCCATGTTTTTATGCGTTGTGGGGGCCTTTCTTGGACCTTTTTGTCCCCTAAAATAAAAAGTATATACATCTAGTCATTATGGGACTCTATGGAAGGACCTCACAAAGATAGTTGTACAAGTTTGTGTGTGTGTGTGTATGTGTGTGTGTGTGTTTCTGCGTCGCTGCTCTGAAATGGTAATGGTGGTGTCATTGTCATCGATGCTGGCAGAGAGATTCTCTATACACACACTGCACTGCCGCCAGCACTGCCCCCACCTCACACACACACACACAGAGGAGGGCAGCAGCGGACATACATACAGTCACTTACACACCCTCTAAGTTCACCTATACACACACACACACACACACAGTGTCAGAGCTGGGGGATGGGAGGAGAGAGAGAGAGAGATGCTGTAAGAAAGATGAATAAAGAGAGGGAGAGGAAAACAGAGTGAGGATGAGAGAGAGAGAGAGAATAAGAAAAGAGAGGGGGGCACAGCAAGATAGAGGGAAAAATAAAGAGAAGGAGAGAAAGAAAGAGCGAGAAAAGGAATAGCGTGAAAGAGTAAGAGTGGGATTCTGCAGGCTGCGGAGCTGAATGAGTCAATACTGTATTGAACACTTTACAGACTCTCTCTCTCTCACACACACACCCTTCTCTCATCCCTCATTCTTCTCTTTCTCCTCTCTCCTCACTCATCCCTCCCTTCCCTCACCTCTCTCATCCCTCTCCCCTCCCCTCCCCTCTTTCATTCCTTCCTCATCCCGCTCTCTCACCTGCCTTATTCTTCTTTCTGCTTTCTTCTCACCTCGCCTCTCTCTCTCTCTCCCTCTCTCTCATATCCCTCTCTCTCTCTCCCTCTCTCTCCTCCTCTCCCTGTGGTGAGGCTAATTTGCCTGTTTTTATTGCATTTTTACATTTTGTGAATCGATTGGAGAGGCGAGTCTCCTCCTCCTCCTCCTCCTCCTCATCAGCCCATCCCCGGGAACGACGCAGGAACCCCAGATAAATTTCCATAACTCCTGCATAAACCTCGCTCGCATTTCAACCGCGTAACCAGTCGAGCCTGCGCACTGCAGATGATTTTCACATGTGGAAAAACAAACATGAGAAAATCTACTGCAGCGCTAATGACGGAGGGGGAAAAGCTCACGTTACACATCTGGCCTCAAAGAAACGCGTTCGTCACGTCTGCATTTCTCTGTTGAACTGTGGAGAATTTAATTAAATTCACTAGTAGTATGCGTTTAGGTTTCTTATATTCACCTTAAATAAACAAATAAAGTCTGCACACACACACACACAATTATCTAGAATACTCCACATGCGGCTATTGCAGTCTTATTGACCTTAAGCTTGAGTCTTGAGTCTTGAGTGTGTGTGTGTGTGTAAAAACATAAAAATGTGTGTGAATAGGGTTAAGAGTCAAAGTTTAGTCCAATTGTCACATTTCCTGACCTGTGGTTGTCTTTAAATCTCTCACTCTCTTTGTATGATATCATATTGTGATGAAACTTGTAATTTACACCCCTTATTTATTCCTTCAAAATGTAATTACAGATGACTAATTACTATTGTTTCGAAGTAATTGGTTCCATTACAGTTTTACTGTTTGTAATATGTTGCATGACTCCTGCATTTTAAAATGGTAAAGTGTGGTTTACTGCAGTTCATTCTACATCCAGTGGAGGTCGACGTGTACAGTCTGTATGACTCACAGTTTTTCTCTTGTGGTCTTGCGGTGTTGGAAAATGTATTAGTACCACCTTACATTACTGTGTTACAGCAAAAAGTAATACAATAGGGCCTGGGTCCACCAAACACGTTTTGTCTGCGAGAGCGCTCAAAGCCTCACTTCCAGAACGCTTTCTCAGCGCTTTCTCTCAGCGCTCGTTGCTGAGTTACGGAAAGCGCCATCGGGCACTTCCGCGTTCGCTCTTATTTCAACATGTTTCTCTGAGATCGTTAGTTTAGCCGACAAGATGGAGAGAAATCGCATGGCAACGTTTGAAATAAATTCTCACGTCTTAGAGACGAGATTGGCTGCATGGAACAAACTGTGCAAGTAAACAGCTGGGAGTGTGGATTTTGATTGGCTAGCAAGAGACATGTGACGTTGACGAGCACAACGCTGTTTTAATAGTTGAACAGATTTCAACATGAAGCGCTTCGAGTCCTGGGGTAAAAAAATGTCTTCGGCGGAAGACGCTTCGCACTCTGAACGCTGAAGCTCATAGGATTTGTATTAAAAATAGGCGCCGGTAGTGGGAAAACCGTGTTTGGTGGACACAGGCCATACTGTAATTGCATTACTTTTGTATTGCATCACCTCTAAAAGTACGCCTAATAATCACACCAAATAATCTCAAAAATCCTGTCGTTTCAACAGCTCTAGTGCGAAGCTGTGCTGATGAAATCTTACAAGAGCAGTTTCGACGTCAAAGTAAACTTTATTGTCATCTCTGCTAGATACTGTACAGGTTTACAGAGAGACAAGATGACGTGGCTCCAGTTTTAACAGTGCAAACAACAAAGAACAAGGACTGAAGAACAAATAAGGCACACAGAATAAACAATATATAAATAGAATATAAAATATACACTTTAAACTAGAGAGACAATTAGGGTGCAGTATTCAGCCTGCAATTATGGTCTTGGAATGTGTATAAGTTCTGCAACAGTTTCAATATGAAAAATTCTACACAGACAGTCTGTTAAATAAAACAGTATCTCTTAAAAAGTGTGACTAACATTCAAGTTTGATCCTAAATTTGAGCTTCTATATTT